>RJWJ010027302.1:0-22308 GCA_004363605.1 Indri indri
TCAGAATTGAATTGCTGGACCACCAATTAGTGTTGGAGAATAGTGTTGGTGTTCAGCCAACGGCAAACATTTTGGTGTTAGAAGTGTTGAAAGAATAATGGCATCCTAAGTCAAAACCATAAACTGACTCCTGGTGAGTGTTTGATCACTGGTGAAAATTGAGGGACTGGAAGAGGGAGCATTTCCATCCTGTGAGGAGTGGCAGTAGGAGGTGTGGAGCTCCCAGAATTAAATTTCCCAGCTTCTCAGGTTTCTCTCACTCACTACCTAATAGTGAGCCACACTAGGCTATATCTCCACAGTAGGAGCGGTCCCCAAGCTTGAAAACGTGTTCATCCTACAGAATATAGGGTTTCTTGTGAACTGTGGATGAAACAGGCTGCTTGTCTGAGCTGTTTCCCTTTTGTTTACTTTATAAAATCTTGCTACCATTTAGTTCCGGTTTTCCCAAGTATTTGTGAATTTTATTCCATGATTTGAGTGTAAGATTTTTATTTTCTTGCTGGAAAATCGGAGTGGATTGAGTGATATGATCTGAAGAAGGAAAGAGAATTCTTAAATAGTTTCATGCAGAATTTAAGTAATAAGACTATGAACATACATGGACTCACCATCCAGGTGAATCAACAGCCCCAGGCAGCTGTGGTATGGCCCCATCTCATCTCCCTTCTGCACCCAGAGGTGACTGTTATCCTGATTCTTTTTGTTACTCTTTGTAGCTTAAATATCTATCATGAAGCAGAGGATGGCTCAAGTTTGCCTCTTTGAGTTCTCATAATTTAATGTTACCTTTAATATTCTGTTACCATTATGCTCTAACGGTTTTCCTGTGGCGTCTGTGGCACACATACTGCTGTCTGAGGCTGTGGCTCACCCAGTTTGCTCACACATTCCACTGTTAATGGGACTTTGTTTCAAGTTCATTTTTTGATGTGGTAGACAAGGCCATTTTTGGTGTTGTCCACCAGGTGTTAACACTTCGTAAATTTTTGAACCTAAAAGAAGAAACTGAGGCACAAAATATAACTTTGAAGAGTTTACCTGACCAGGTCAAGTACAGACCCAGGTAACCTTGGCTACGAGATCCTTTTGGTGTTTGTTATTAGCAGGTTTTAAAGGCAAAAAGGGGGATATGGAGTGGGCCAGTGCAAACTTGTTTGTCAGGAATTCTTATTGATTTACATAAACATTGGTTAGTGATTGCCTGTAAGTTGTTGAGCTATGCAGTGAGTTATGGTGTTCAGCATGTCCATAGCTACTTGTGTCAGTCAGTCTAGAGGCCACACACAGAGGAAGCAGTTTCTAGAGATCATTAATTAGCTTAATATTCAAGGTGGGGAGTGGAACATGACTGCGACCTTATTTCTGTGCTTCTCTGAGCCTGATAATTTAGAGGAGGCTTGCATTTTTCAGACAAAAAGTTTCTTTTCTTTCACATTTCTCCCTTTTAATCAAAATATTTCACTTCAGAAGCTTTGTGGCTCAAAGTCTCAGTGTCTAGCTGTCCCTCATCACCAGGTATTCTCATTCTTACACAGTACTGTCCCACAGTGGGAAAGGGGGAAGAGGATGTAGCTTAGTGAGATACTTTAAGAGCACCCATGAGCAAAATTGATATGGCATCACGGAGTGCCCAGAATGAGACTTCAGTCCGGTCCTTGATTTATATAGCTACTGTTGCTTGTTTTATTGTCTCTAATCTTTGGAATACCATGATTTTAATTTTCTTGGAAGAAGTAAAACCATGCGATACATAGCATTAATAATTTGAATAGTAGAAATATAATGCTCATAGGGATAATTCAAAGAGGATTTGTATGCCAGAGCAACAAAAACCTATTCCATTGGGAGCCAATTATAAACATCAGGAAGAAAATTAAATCTAGGTTCTTTCTTAGAGACTTGTCTCTAAAAGTGTCATCTTTTATGATTTGTCCTAGATTAGGTTTTATTTCATGAGAACTATTTATGTATACATGAGAGGTATTTGCCACTGTACATACATCTCCTTGCTCAGGTAATATATAATCTAAAGCAATGTGATGTCCAATACAACCTCTGCCAGTAAATCAATTGCTTTTTGTTGATCTGTGATAGAGGTAGCAGTTTGACATTCCAGCAATTTTTCCTCAGGTTATAGGAAGATTTCTATTTATGTGTTCATGGGAAGCGGCACCCTGTTAAGGTGAAAGCACTCCAAGTTGCATGTAGCTATCTTCTTGATGGACAGGCAGGCAATTGGCAGTTTTCCGCAAAATAGAATCTCCATCTAAAATAGATAGGTGGTCATTCCTAGAGAAAAATTTGAGGTAAATAGTCCAGTGTGGGGTTTCGTCAGCGCCATTTTTAGATAGAGTGGTGACCAAATTGTATAAGAGATATTGACCTTCAATTTAGCATCACAGAGATTGGTCAGAAATACTTAATATGGTTTCTACCACCAGGGTTAGAGGGAATCTTTTTTTGATGGTATTTTCAATAAACATAATTTCTAGGTTGAAGTCATGATAATGAAGAATATCACCTTTAAGGAGATCTTGTTTATGTGTTACTTGAGGCAGGTACATGGGCTTTTCTGTTGCTGTTTTGAAGGGAGAAATCTAATGTTTTCCAAAGAGGGTAGAACTTTTTTTTTTTTTTTTATGAGACAGAGTCTCGCTCTGTCACCCAGGCTAGAGTGCCATGGTGTCAGCCTAGCTCACAGCAAACTCAAACTCCTGGGCTGAAGCAATCCTCCTGCCTCAGCCTCCCGAGTAGCTGGGACTATAGGTGTGCACCACCATGCCTGGCTAATTTTTCCTATTTTTGGTAGAGACGGGGTCTCCCTCTTGGCTAAGGGTGGTCTCAAACTCCTGACCTCAAGCAGTCCTCCTACCTCGGCCTCCCAGAGTGATAGGATTACAGACGTGAGCCACCAAGCCTGGCCTAGAACATATATTAAAGATACCACTAGGAGAGCATTAGTCCAGAGAAGGTTAAAAGTTACTATAAACTTTGTCAGTTGATGTCGTAGTACCTCATTTATATATTCCATTGGTCTGGAGGAATGAGGGTAGTGTCCACATAGAAATGCTGAGAAATTGGTCACACGTTACAAATAGACTGAATTATTTTACCAGCGAAAGGAGTTTCTCAGTCTCTGTGATGCTCAGAAGGAAATCCCCAAGAAGGAATAGAAAAAGAGTAGAGGGTCATAGTTATACAAAAATTCAACTAAGAAATTTGGTCCTTTTCTTTCTTTCGTTTGTCTTTTTTTTTTGCAGTTTACTGAAAAGGTGAAACACATACTTTTAGTATCTCCAATTAATACTTCATGCATATTTTGTTTAAATGAGAAAGCCAAATTTTACCCTTGAATTTCTGTATTATTAATATTAAAGCTAATTTTAATAAAATCTTATAAACAATTATGTTGAATCTCAATCAGTTTGGCCACACAAGATAAGATTTCTATATACCTTTTATAATCTCTTATAATATTTCCGTTTTTTTTTTCTTTCTATACCCAATCAGTTAATCGCTTTTATTTTTTTCTTATTTCTTTCTTCCAATTGAATTCAACCTTTAAATAACTTCTAAACTAGGCAAAGTTACTTTTTTTAACCAGAAATCCGATCCTTATGTATATTTCAATAACCTTTTGCACAAAAACATACATCTTATTTTATTTATATACACTGCATGTAGAATTGTTTCTCTTCTTTTCTCTAGTTTTAGTTACCATGTTAGTAAGAATTTTAAGTCTTAGTAACTTTAATTCATAGTGAAAACATAAGTAGAGAAATTTAACTGTGACTCACCTATTGATAATTTATGAATATGCATTTTATAATGTTTAGAAGAATAGCCTTTGTAATGGAATAATTTTTCAATGTAAAAAAGAACATATTTACTAACAGATTTAAATATATTTTATCTGTGCAATAAGAAACCAAATGTATATAAGCTTACACTTATATTTAGTAATTAATGTCTTAGCATTATATCTTATTTGGAAATGATCTATGTATTCAATGAATATTCACCATTTAATTTACCATTGCAAAACTCTAAGAGTATAGTTACCAAAAATATTTGAAAAAAAATTTTAAATTAATGTATTATGAAACATAATTGTTATCATAATTATGATAATAATTTATCACTTATAAACTTCCATTCCATTTATGTCTGCTTTATTCATTGTTAAAAATTATATTTGTAAAGTCTCATGAGACATAAGAAAAACCTAGCCATCATCTCAGGTTAAACTTTTTATTATAACCATTTTTATATTACTCTGTTAGGCAAGTATTATAAAAGCAATAACCTTAAAGTTAAGTAAATGAGTATTTTGCTGATACATAGGAACATATAATTTTTTTATTAAACTAACCATATTAAACTAGTCATATTGACCAAAATATTTACTCAAGTCATGTGAAATTGGAAAATATTTTGTCTTATTTATTTAGTTTATGAGCACTCATTTATTTTTAGGTTAATTAGGTACCATGTAGACAATATACAAACACATGTATAAATGTATGCATACATGCAGACACATCATATAACCTGCATATGTACACATGCATACATCTAAAAAAAGAGAATGTGGAGTTGAATGTGAAAGAGAGTAGAAATTTAGACCATGGAGGAGGGGTGATGGGAGACAGTGACTGATTTGACAGGAGGCAGAACTCAGGTGGTGATGCCAGTGATGGGGAGCGGCACCTGCATGAACTTCAGCAAGTCATTTCCTTTCCAGGCCTGTTTCCTTTTTCACTGAGAGCCTTTTCACTCCCCTGTCCTTCCAGTAGTCATGAACTTCAAACCTCCCCTATTTGATGTCCATTCCCTTTAACTATTTTTACAGAACTATCCTATATTCTCCCTTCTCCCAAGGGGGAAATGGAACTGCAAGATGTTTTTCTTTTACAGGGGAAATTTATATGTATTGTAATTATTCCTTACATGTGTTTGGTCTGTAAGCTGGTTTATAGAGTTACCTATGCTTGTATTTTAAACTGTAGATTAGGAAAATCCATAGAAGCTTTCAAAATAAGTTATTCTTTTGTTTACATAAAAGTAGGAATACCTTTAGTATCCTAGTAGGCTTATTGTGGGCTTAGTGTGCTCTTATCTGAGAGGCTTCATGAGTATTCCTAAATAACTGCAAAATACACCAAATGAGAATGATTACCATGAAATCAGGTTTCTGACTTATTTTTGTGCAATTCATGGGAAATCATCACATGTCTATTCTTATTATTCAGACTGGGGAAATTCTTTTTAAAGTGTAAAACAGATTATACATTTTCAAGAATTAGTAGAGCTTCTTTAAAAGGTATTGTGAAAAATAAGTAAAATTAGGTTTGAAAAAATTGGACCAGGTATGTCTACAGATTTGGGGCCCAAAAAGGCCACAGTGTGGAGAATACCAGATTTTGTTAGAAAAGAATGATTCCTGTGTTCATTTTTCTCCAAGTCATAAAGCAGAGATTTTTTTTTATTGTTTCCACTTTCTACTTCACAGAAGGAGCAAGTTTTTTAAGAAGACGCTATGTGGATTGGGGCATATAGTTTGTGTTAAAATAGATCAGGTGCTATATGCATTGGAGCAGGTTAGTGAGGGATGGTGAGTCTTGGCATCAGGAAGTCTGCACAGGGGCCTTCGGAATCTCAACTCCTTTGTCTTGCGGAAAATCTGCCATTTCTGGGAAACAACTCAAAAAGATGAAGTAGTTAAAAGTTACAGGGTTCTCTTCTTCAGGCCCCACTGGACTGAGAATCTATTATAAAATGAGAGGAAGAGGATTATAAAAACATGTGGAGATCATTGAAATTTGTTCATAGATCCAGTGATTGTACAATAGCACAGAGCTATTTATCTTTGAGATCATCTTATTAGTCTTTTCAATGATACTTTCATAATTTGTATCTATTTTAAAATGAGCTCTAGTCTCCATGGAAATGAACATTGTCTCCCATATTGTCAGGTCATAATCACAACTACAGCTTTTTTTGCATATTCTCTTAAATCATCTGAAAGATTTGAGGAAATAATCTCATTTTATGTTTTCTGAGTTGATATACAAGTCTCTGGACACCATGTAATTTTTTAACTTTTATCATACACTTCAAATGCATCTTTTATCAGACACTCCCATTTATTTTAAATGCATACTTTTTCATACATCTTATGGATTGGTGGATAGAAAATAAATAAACATCATATGTAGATATAAATAGATATCTTCTTAGACAATGCTGTTTTCACAATCATGAACAATGATTACTATTTTCATCTCCTAAACTAACTTAATATAACAACACTTTACATCTTCAGGTATGTTCTGCATTTCAGTATGATACACATATATATTATATGTTTTTAATGAAATTTAATCTTATTAAATTGTGAAAAATAATCTTATTAAAAAATCTTATTAGGCCGGGTGCGGTGGCTCACGCCTGTAATCCTAGCACTCTGGGAGGCCGAGGCGGGTGGATCGCTCAAGGTCAGGAGTTCGATACCAGCCTGAGCAAGAGTGAGACCCCGTCTCTACTAAAAATAGAAAGAAATTATTTGGACAACTAAAAATCTATATAGAAAAAATTAGCCGGGCATGGTGGTGCATGTCTGTAGTCCCAGCTACTCGGGAGGCTGAGGCAGTAGGATTGCTCAAGCCCAGGACTTTGAGGTTGCTATGAGCTAGGCTGACGCCATGGCACTCTACTCCAGGCAACAGAGTGAGACTCTGTCTCAAAAAAAAAAAAAAAAAAATCTTATTAAATTTCATTAATTTCATCTATACTTGTATGTTTGGCATCAGTTTCTAGAACCTGGAAATTACATCATTTTAATGTCTGGTACAAATAGAATATGTATACTCCACCACAGATCTCTTACTAGTGTACTGTGGTTTAAAGTCATGACAACTAAACTTTTCTCTTTGTGGTTATATTGATATGATATATAGTTTTCATTCATTTTAGTTTGCTTTTAGTGATGTTGTCTGCATCCATTGGCTCCTAATATTAATTTTTCCTATTATAGTTCATGTTAATTTTATTCACTTGGTTGAGGTTCTCTCTGATAAATTTTTCCACCGTAGAGTTATTATTTTTCCCTTAACTATTAATAGGAAACTCGTGAGGATTTACCAACTGATGTGCATAAATTATCACATTTAATCTGGAAGCTCCCTTTCTGTTTAGATTTTCTTTGCACATAGCTTGCTTTGGAAAATGAAGGTACTCATATTTATTTTCTAGTCAGATGAACTGGAGTAAAGCCAGGCTCTGCCACTTACTGGACATTTGAAAGACATTCCTCTTAGGCCAGAAGCATTGACATCACTAGTGAGCTTGTTAGAAATTCAGAAATTCAGGTTTCACTCCGTATCTCCTGAATCAAAATCTGCATTTGAACAATGTCTCCAGTTCATTGTTGTACACTTTAAAGTTTGAAACAAACCTTTTACCTCAGCATGACTTTTCCATCTAAAATACATACACAACTTATCCTGCATGATGTAATGGAGAACTTAAAAATGTAAATGTCTATTTTGGTGCCTTGAATTTTATACTGTATCATCCAGAAAACTATAGTACATACACTGGATTTGTTGATCTTATGTCAGTTTCATTCCTCAGCGTTACAGAATACCTTACAGAATATTTTTCTGTTAAAATTTGTCTTTTTGAATAATTCCAATCACTCATATAATTAAGAAACTGTTACCTTCCCTCTCTCGTTTTACCTGGAGCCAAATTAAGAACTCTTCCTATAGCCACTTTGTAAGTATGTGTTTTTCTTTCAGGGACTGTTGACATTCAGGGATGTGACCATAGAATTTTCTCCAGAAGAGCAGGCATGCCTGGAACCTGCTCAGTGGAATTTGTATAGAGATGTGATGTTAGAGAACTACAGGAACCTGGTCTCCCTGGGTGAGGATAACTTCAATACGCAGTTTCTATTCCACACTAAGGATTTCATATCCTTTCTTTGTAGGAAGTTTTCTGGGAGTTTCTGCTTTATATCAATTAATTTTAGATCTTTGTTTCCAAGAAAATCTTGGGGATTTGTTGTATAGGAAAAATCTTCAGGATGTTTTATCTTGACTTTAATCTTACCCGTTGTTAAGCTCATCTGTATCCTTTATTCTAGATTAGTAGTAATTTCAGAAATTTAGGAGCATAAAATATTATCTACTCCTTAAAATTAAATTTCCAGCATCAGTTTTTGATTCACTAGTGCTGGGTAATAGAGATAGCAACCCACAAATTTTATTTTAATTTATTTTAGTTTTGTTTTATTTTGCTTTTGTGACAGTCTTGCTCTGTGACCCTGGCTAGAGGGCAGTAGTGTCATCATAGCTTACTACAACCTCAAACTCTTGGGATCAAGCAATCCCCCTGCTTCACGCTCACTAGTTGCTGAGACTATAGGTGTGTGCTACCGTGCCTGGCTAATTTTTTAAATTTTAGTGGGGATGGGGTCTCCCTCTTGCCCAGCCTGGTCTCAAACTCCTGACCTCAAGTGATTTTCTTACCTTGGCCTCACAGAGTGCTAGGATTACAGACGTGAACTAACGCACCTAGCGAAGACCCACAAATTTTAAATATTTCCTAAATATTCTAAAGTTTACATCAGGGAATGGTATTTTTTGATTAATTTTCTAAAATCTTATATAATGTTCTCTCTTTTCTACTGAGCACAATACTAGGTTGGTAATTGAAGTATCCTAGCAAGAATGATGTCATTTTTTTCTCATAAAACAGGTCTTGCTGTCTTTAAGCCAGACCTGATCACCTTTCTGGAGCAAAGAAAAGGGCCCTGGAATGTGAAAAGACATGAAACTGCAGCAGAACACCCAGGTAGGTGGGACTGAATGAAGCAGATGACACAGGTGAGAGGTCAAGGAGAAGTTTGGGCAGTTCTGCTGCAATGGAAATGGTTTCTGAGAAGCCTGTGTTTCTTTCTCTTCATCTCACATGTGGGCATCTCTGGCCTTTGTCCTTAAGTTATCTAAGGACTTGACTTAGTGATCTTCAGTGATCTTCCTTCACATTTACAGTGAGAGTCAGGGTCCTTGTCATGGCTAATAAGGGACCACAGGATGTGACTGCTCTTCCATTCCTTTTCAAGAGATGGGAATATCTCTGTATTTCTGAGGAACTCTGTGACAAACTGTTTTTTAATTTCCCTTTTTATATCGTATCTCCAATGTCTTAGTGTAGTGGTGATATTGGTATTTGGTTCAGAAATCCCAGAACACCACAAGCAAATGTTGTGTTTTCTGCTTTATTGTTTCCTATCCTATGGAAGTGTTAAATGCAATTCTACAGAAATTCATACTCAGTAATGTTATCAGAACACTGTCTCCCTAAATATAATAAAATCTAATGTTATTTTACTTCTAAGTTCTGTTTTAGTGTGGACTGTGATGAATAATAAACTCTACATATCCAAATTCCTCAACTTTAATATAGTTTAATATATCTACTCCTCACATTTTTGAATATTGTGTGTCATTGGGCAGCTTACAATATTGCTCAGCCTATATTCAACCTCTGCATTTTACCTTTTTTTCCCAATTTTAAATAATCTTTACCATCTTCTTTATTTCTCAATAACTATCATTTTATAATTTTCTCTTGTTTAGTATGAAACTTACTGGAACTGTATCATTCATGTATATATATGTATGTACACACATATGTATATACATATGTATGTCTGTGATATGGACTTTCTTGACAAAGTTGTATAACTATACAATTATTGTATACAGTGTACTGACTTGATATGTGTATACATTGTGAAATGATTAGTACTTCCAAGTTAATGGACATATCTAACGCTTCAGTTACCTTTTTTTGGTAGTCAGAACACTTAAGGTCTGCCGTCACAACAGATTTTGAAGATAAAAACCATTATTATTAGCTATAGTCATAATGCTATATATTAGGTCCACAAAACTTATTCATCGTATTATATACATGAATGTTTGTACCTTTTGAACAGTATCTCCTCATTTTCCCCACCTCAGGTCCTGGCAACCACCTTTGCACCTTCTGTTTCTATGAGTACAAACTTTTTAGATTCCCCATGTAAGGGGGATCATGCAATATTTGTCTTTCTATACCTGATTTACTTTAGCTAGTGTAATGTCCTCCCTGTCCATCTGTGTTGTTGAAGTGGTTGAATAATATTTTTATAATCAAATAGTATTCTATTGTGTATATATACCCCGTTTTCTTTGTCCATTCAGCATTCACAGACATTTTAGTTGTTTTCATTTATTGCCAATTTTGAATAATTCTGCAATGAACTTGGGAGTGCATGTGTTTATTTGTGATGCTGATTTTATTTCCTTTGATTATATACACAGAAGTGGAGTTGCTGAATTATATGGTAATTCTATTTTTTTTTTAGTTTTTAAAGATCCTCCACACTTGCTTTGAAAATGAATCTGCCAATTTACAACTCACCAACAGTGATTTCTTTTTCTTCACATCATTGTCAAAACTTGTTTTCTTTTTTATATTAGCCATCCTAACAAGTATGAATGAAGTGATATTTCATCATGACTTTGATTTGTAATTCCCTGATAATTGGTGATGTTGAGCACCTTTTCATGTAGCTGTTGGCCACTTGTATGTCTTCTTTGGGAAAATATCAGTTCAGTCTTAGGCCTATTTTTCAACTGGTTATTACAGTCATTTGTTTTTGCCTTTGATTTATATTTGTTGTATAATTTGGATATTAACCTCTTATCAGACATATGGTTTGCAAATGTTTTCTCCCATCCTATAAATATTTTATTGTTTGCTGTGCAAAATCATTTTAATTTGATGGAGTCCAACTTGCTTATAGTTCTTTTCATTTTTATACTTTTGGTGTCTTATTCAAAAAATCCATTACCAATATCAATATCAAGAAGGTTTTTCATGTGTTTTCAGATTCTCAAGGATTAATATCTTACACAAGTCTTTATTTCATCTTGTGTTAATTTGGAGCATGTTGTAAGAAAAATGATCCAATTTTATTCCTTCGATTGTGGGTATCCAGTTTTTCTATCACCAGTTATTGGAGAGACTGTACTTTCTGCATTGTGTATTCTTGTTGTGTCTGTCAAAGATTAGTTGACCTTGTAAGCATGGGTTGATTTCTGGGCTCTCTATTCTGTTCCATTGGTGTTGTATAATTTTTAATATATACACCATTCTGTTTTTATTGCTATAATTTCAAAATATAGTTCAAAATCAGAAAATATGATGCTTTCAACTTTATTTTTTCTCAAGATTACCTCAGCTATTCAAAGTCTATTGTAGTTTGGCCAGGTATGGTGGCTCATGGCTGTAATCCTAGCACTCTGGGAGGCTGAAGTGAGAGATCACTTGAGGTCAGGAGTTCCAGACCAGCCTGAGCAAGAGTGAGACCCAGTCTCTATTAAAAATAGAAATGATTAGCTGGACGACGGAAAATATTAATAGAAAAAAATAGATGGGCATGGTGGCGCATGCCGGTATTCCCAGATACTCAGGAGACTGAGGCAAGAGGATTGTTTGAGCCCAGGAGTTTGAGGATGCTGTGAGATAGGCTGATGCCATGGCACTCTAGCCTCAGCAACAGAGCAAGCCTCTTTCTCAAAAAAAAAAAAAAAGTCTATTGTAGTTCCATAAAAATTTTTACATTGAGTTTTTTATATTTGTAGGAAATGCCATTAAAATTTTGATAGGGAGTTGATTGAATCTATAGAACACATTGGATTATATGGCACTTAAAAAGTATTTATTCTTCCAATCCATAACCATGGGAAATTTTTACATTTATTTGTGTCTTTTTCAATTTCTCATATCAATATCTTATATTCTTTCAGTGCAAAGCCTTTTCAGCCTGATAAAATTTATTGCTAAAAAACAATATTTTAATATTGTACATGAGATTGTTTTCTTTTTTATTTGTTGTTAATGTATGGATTCACTGATATTTATATGTTAATTTAATATCTTGCTCATCTGCACTATATCTCAGTGCATATTTTAGTTTAAACAGTTTTTTCATGTACTATTTATAGTTTTCTGATTATAAGATCATGTCATCTAAGAACAGTGACAATTTTACTTCTTTTTTGGACACTTTTTTTTTTTTTTCGTTTTCTTTCCTAATAGGTCTGCCTGGGATTTGCCATACTATGTTAAAATAGAGGCATTGAAAATGGGTGTAATATAAAATTGCATTGTTATCTGTGCATTTGAAGGAGCACACACCTCTTCTAGTTTTTATAAGCCAGTTTCATCTGGTAAAGATCTTCATTCTGGGGTACCAGGCTTACGGGATTTCCTGTGGGTTTGCAGAGCAGAGGGGTTGTACCTGGGTTACAAGTCTGCTGCTGGGGATGCAGTTAGGTCTGCCATTAGTGTGGGCCTGTTACCAGGGGCTTGGGTAGGTGTGAATTCTGTCTTATTCATAAGCAGGCTGGATTGCTTTCATGACTTCGATCTGTAGGGCAGGGACTTGCAGTTCGGTCTACAAAGGGTGGGCCTGATAGCTCGTGTATGGATGAGTGTGGCTCCCACTGAGTTTTCTTCATTTCACTGCAGAGGTCCTTGGGTGGGCAGAACTGGGCAATAACGTGTCTAAGAGGGCTGGAACTGGGTCACAGAACTGCTTCAGAGACCACAGTGAGTACCACGTTGTGTAGGCTTGTCTCCATGACCACAAATGGGCATCTCTCCCTATGTCTCTTCATAGGCAAGACTACCACCAGATCATGGCTGGGAAAAGTTGGAGATGCCTACATGGTCACTTCAGAATTCTCAGTGGGACCAAGGTGACTGGGCCATTTCCTGGTCTGTAGTCAAGAACAGGGGTCCTCAAGTTTGCCACCTGAATTAGGGCCTGTCTTCTTAAACTTACCTTCCTTGTTGTTCTATGGCTTTAGCAGCTTTGGAATCCTCCTCCCTGGATCCCAAAGCTCTCATAAAAGCACTATTTTTAGATGGGATCTCATTATATCACTCAGGCTAGTTTCAAACTGCTAGACTGGGGTGATCTTCTTACCTCAGCCTCTCGGTAGCTAAGAGTACCAGCTGAGCCACTGTGCTGGGCTGTCGTAAAGGCACTTTTTTCCATGTATGGCTGCAAAATGTTTGTTGCTGTGGGGATATAAAGCAGGGGACTTCATATTCCACCATCTTGCTAATTTGACATTCTCAATGTATTTTCACTTTCTGTTTTGTTCTATGTTAAATTTTTTATAATTTTAGATTCAGATATTCAGAACAATATACTAGAATTTCACATCATGGAGGAAGTAAATTAGATAATTAGTAGGCATCCCATATTTACTACAAGATTCACGTGAAAGTTTAAGTTTACTGTAGGCAAAAAGGAATCATTAGAATAGTCATCCACTTTCTTTAATTTCTCAGTTGCTAGTGGCTCCCTCTGGTATTTTTCTGAAGTATATAAGTGAGCTCTCTGCTAGATAATAATCTTTAGTCCTGGGGATCAATAATATTTTCCTACTTGGATACTCGTTATTTCTTATTGACAAACTTTATGCCCTAAATCTGTTAGTTACAAAAGGTATGGCTAGAGAATATAGGTGAGTCAAAAGAAAATTTGAACTACCGTGTTTGCCACCTTTCCATCTTATCTGTTTGTGAAGACTTTCCTAACTGAAACCTATGCTATTCTCTTTTCTAAACTTCTATTGTAATTATAGTTCACCTTCAGAAAGGTGACCATTTACATGTTCTCCAGTTATCTATAGTGTGTCTTCTAACTGGATAAAACAAGTAAGAATCAGATTTTATATTTCAAAATATATCCAACTTTGATTAAGGACTCAATAATTGTCGGTATATAAAGTCAAGGAAGTAGACTTTCATAAAAGATTGTAAAACATACACATACAGGGTTCAATAATCAAGTATGGATGTACACAGAAAAGATCAATTTATATTGTCTGAAAAATAGTTAAAGATAAAATTCCTTTTTATCCTTTCTGTTTATTCTTGGCAGATAATGCCACACAGTTATTTTTCTTTCACATTTTCATGAGTGCATCATTTTTTAAAGCAATTGGTAATCAGCCTCTCAATGACATAAATAAGAATTTATACTCAGAGTGCAAATCCCACAAGCTTTCTCTCAACTACTCTCCTTAGATTTAAGAAAACAAAACTTATGATAATTTACAAAGCAAAACAATGGGAAGACAATTGTTTGGGTAAATTGATTCCTCTACTGTAGGAGAATGTACTATGGAAGTAAAAATAGCATGGAGTCTGGGTTCCAATTCTGATTTGCCACTTACTAACTGTGACATCCTCAACAAGTTCTCTATGCTTGTTTTATTCGTTATCTATAAAATGGGGAAAGTATACATTTTGTAGGGTTTTTAGAAAGATTAAAGGAGAAAATGCACATAAAGAACCTAGCACATGGCAGTTACTTAAAATTAGTTTCCTGTTCTTCCCTCATTTGACACTGTTCTTTCCCTTCTCTTCTTCCTTTCTAAATCAAATTCAAAAAAGGTATTGCTCTCATTTTTTCCCCACTAGTTTTCATTCTGTCTCCCTGTATTTTTTCATCACTCTCTAAGTCTACGTTTTTCTTTTCCTCTGTATCTTTTAAACTCTCTTCCAAGCTGTTGACAGCACCTATAAGGAATGATTTTTAACTAACCTTACTGATTTCATTTAATCTATTCAATAAAACCTCTCACCCAAAGAACAAAGGAACCTGCAGAAGAAATAAGGCAAACTGGAAGAAGTATACTCCATAAGTGGGTTAAGTTCTGGATCAAGGCAATACTCCTTATTTACTCTTCCCATGTACAACTCATAATCCTCCCCATGGGCCTCTATATCAACCCTGAGATAATTATACTCGGGCCTCAAAATAAAATGAAACCCTCTACCTTTGTACTCTAAACATCCCAGTTGTATTAAGTTGGATGAATGTATAGTATTGTGTTTTGAATCACTTTATATATATTTAATCATCTCACAGTAACCCAAGTTGGAAAAGTCACTTTGGTTTGTCATAAATGAATATGGAAGTGCTGAGGAAACCAAAAAGAACTATATTCTCATTAATGAACATGTTGTCTTATGTTTTCTTGATGTGTTTTATCAAGAGAAGCTAGTAGGCACGAGAGTGAAATATATAGACCTATAGGAAAAATTCTTAACTTCACATTTTTTCTCTATTGGGCTTCAGCTGTGACTTTGCAGGGAGTGGAGGTGGATGCCATCAGAGCACAAAAATGAGCATAACCTTCTTAACAATGTGCCTCTCTTAATTTTTAGATTTCTGATGTGTCCAGTACCAACAAATTTTTTACCCTCCAGTTCACCTTTGATACTATACAGCTCTATTCTCAAATAGCAAGTATGTTATCCAAGTTCAGAGATACAATTGAGGAATTAACATGAAAACCATGTTTCCTCAATAAATCACAAACTGCTAATTAAGCCTCGAGAGCCTATGAAAAGACACCAAAGTGGTATTACTCAGTCACTAGTCTAAAGAGAGAACTTTGACTCAAGGTATAAATGAAACTAATTATGTGAATATATTTATAAATATTTATACAATTACGTATGTATACATAAGCACTTACATAGACTTAGAAAAAAATGTAAGAACATTAAATCAAAATGACTCACTGAAGAATAAACAGATCTTTCTGTGATCTTCTTGAAGAAATCGATAACTCATTCTTTAGAGAGGATCTCTCAAAATCCAACCATTAGAAACCACATTCTGTAATTGTGTACAAGCAACACATAGCCTGTTCTCCCACCCTAATTCCTTAGTTGCCAATCTTAAATTGAATGGAAACTTAAAGGTCTCTGTGCAATAGCAATTTATGTTCCTCAAGTAGAAGATTCAATCTAAATCCACAATTGACAAAATAGGTACATTCCGTATTATGATTTTACAATAAGTTAAAGTTCTGATTTTGTCACCAGAATTATTACACCCCTTCAGAGGACTCTATTTTAAGCACAAAATAAGAACTGGGCATATATATAGTGAAACTGGTATGTAAATAGTATTATACAGATTCAAGATGGCCTCTTCCAAAACGTACTGAAAAAACCTTTCACTAACTACAATTTGAATGTGGCTTTTGTTGGCAGAAAAACTTACAACATCTCAAGGTTACTGGTAATCTCCACCACCCCCCTTACTTATGTTTTCTTATGAATTGAGTTTAAAGATCTTGCCCTCAGAGAAGCTTTCAGTTTTGATAGCTTTTAAAAGAAAATAGCATCAGGAATTGTCCTCATTCAGTTAACAGGGACTTTTAGAAACTATTCCAACCATGAGGAAAGAGTGCATCATTATTTCTAACCAAACCAACTTGGTTAGCAACTCTGACCTGCACATTTTCTTTTTCCCCAAGGGCATACCCAGTATGCCTGAAAGAACCCAGGACAATCAATAACCATAGTGGTTACAATTATAAGCCACTGTTGTGCATGATTATTGACCAGCTGCCTTCCTATAGATCACTGGACCCAGATAATGGGAGACCCAGACAAGGGACTAATATGTTGTACTGGCAAAAACAGCAAGCACCTTCCTTTTCCAGTCACCACAATTTGCTCACTCAGTGTTCATTGTAGGACCAGCAGGGTCAATGTAGTTAATAGAGTAATAATAAAACCGTCTCAGGCTAGGACACTGAAAGCTACCCCAGGCTACACACTCCACATTTAACACTCATTCTGCCAATAGCAGATGCAATGGAAATAATTTTTACAGCTGGAAAAATGGTAATCCTTTTTAAAAAGTTGAATATGACTAATAATGATAAAGGATGCTTTTTCTTTGTAAACCAAAGCCTAGATATTTTGTTATATGATATTTCCTACATGAAGAACAAAAGAAAACAAAATGTGTTAAGAGAATTTGTTCTCCCTACTAAAAATGGGAACTTACAGAAAAGGGAGTTTGTTCATATGCTGAATTTAGCCATTCCTTTGCCTAAGGAGTCTGGAGAGTAACATTTGATCCCCAAGAAGTGCTGTGCAAGATATCATTTATTGGAACACACATTTCTTGCTACTAGTTTTAGGAGAGATCTTATCCTTACACTTCTATTTGATCACCATATTAGGTAAGAAAAAAGTAAGCTGGGGGTGGGGGAAGAAAAGAGAAAAGAAAAAAAAGAGGTAGAAATAGACTGACCATAGGAGAGAACAAGAAATAGAAAAGAAGGCACGTGACTCATTTGCCCAACTTTGGCTCTATGGTCCTATGAGCCAAAATGCATACTTAGTGATATGGTATCACAGGAAAAGGGAAAAAAGGGGTAAGCTGAGAGAGTTCAGGCCATGGTGTTAGTCTTTCCTGTACAAAGACAGTCTCTTAAGGACAAAGGTCTGCCTCTTGTATCATAATGTCATAGTCCAGATGAGATAGTTTGCTTGGAGGGAAGTTGGTGAGAAGTTCAACATGTTCATTCAGATATATTTTACATTGGACATGCTTCAGCAAAGCAAGCAGTTTAACTTGCTCTGGATGAACGTCTTCACTTTTTCGATCTGGATACCACAACATCAGCTGTGCTTTCGGTGCATTTACATCTATCCCTTCCAATATATTCCATCTGATTTTTCAGGTGACATCTGTAGTATGGTCTGAATCCAGAGCTGATAATGCTTGGTGGTTTGTGGCTGTTCCAGGCTCAGTTCTGGCAGGGGTTTGAGTTAATGGCCTTCTGTTTTCTTTTCTGTGCCCTAAATCTTTATGCAGAGACTTTCTGGACTTATCAGGGTTTTCTACGTTATCTTCTTCATTGGAGCCACAAACGTATGAATTTCTCACTGCCAGAAAAAAGGTCAGATTCAGATTCTTCAACAGAGTGGCTACCCTGCTTTGTCTGTGTTGAATCAAAATGTGTCTCTTGCAAGGAGCTTCTGATGGAAACTTCTAGCTGGCTGTCTTCACTTGCATCTATAAGACTGAATGGGCACATTTTTGGGGAGACTGCTAGAAAGTCCATCCAGTTACCCATGTTCATCTAGAAATTCTGTCACTTGGTCCAAGAAAGCACATATATCTAATTGGTGCCACTCTACTCTCTTCTGACCTGTCCGTGTGTCCAATATGGAAACGGGAAATCCCCGAGTTTATAAAACTGTATGTATTACATCTCTGGCCTTCTTCACTGTCATGATAAACCTATCCTGGCTGATTTTCAATGGTTGTTTTGTCTTGTCTGGGTGAGTAGTCATGGAAATAGTCTTCAATTTACCATGTATCAATATTTATTGATGAATCTATATTATCTTGGTGTGAGAGAAGCACTTTTGTGATTTGAATGTAATTTTGGAAAAGCTTGACAACTATTTTATTCTTTTAAAAAAAATTTAATTGTGGAAACCCGTAACATAAAATTTACCATCTTAAGTTTATTTAAATGTACATTTCAGGAGTAGTAAGTATATTTACATTGTTATGCACAAGATCTCTAGAAATTTACATCTTGCAAAACTAAAACTCAATACCTATTAACAACTGTCCATTTTACCCTCTCTCCTGCCCTTGACAAACTTCCTTCTACTTTGTGTTTCTGTGAGTTTGACTACTTAAGATACTTCATATTAAGGGTAATTATACACTATTTAACATTGTTACTGGCTTATTTCAGTTAACATAACAGCCTTAAGGTTTGCTTTTATCATAGAATGTGCCAAGATTTTCCTTTTTTTATTTTTTGCATTGTTTTTTGAGACACAAGACAGGTTCTCATTCTCATGCCTGAGGTAGAGTGCAGTGTGTCATCATAGCTCACTGCAACTTCAAACGTCTGGGCTCAAGTGGTTTTCCTTCCTCAGCCTCGTCAGTATCTGGAACAACAGGTGCACATGTCTATGTTTAGCTGGTTTTTCTATTTTTTTGTAAAGACAGGGTCTCACTATGTTGCTCAGGCTGGCCTTGAACTCCTGGCCTCAAACAATTCTCCTGCCTTGGCCTCTCAAAAGGCTACAATTACAGGCCTGAGCCACTGCACCTGGCCTAAGATTTTCTTTTTGGATGCTAAGTAGTATTCTATTGTCTATATACCATATTTTTTTTTAATATGTTCATCAGTTGAAGGCTATCTGAGTTGCTTATGCCTCTTGGCTTTTGTGAATAATGCTGAAATGAACATGGGTGCACACATAGCACTTCCAGATTCTGCATTGCATACTTTGGATAGATACCCAGAAGGGGGATTTCTGTATCCTATGCTAATTTTTATTTTTAATTTTTTAATGTACCCTTATACCTTTTTCAAAGTGTCTGCATTATTTTTTAACACCAATATTTCAAAAGGGTTCCAATTTCTATACACCTTTGACAAGGTTTTTATATTGCCCATTCTGAGTGTAAGGTGATATTTCAATGTGATTTTACTTTGCATCTCTCTAAAAATTATTAATTGTGAGTATCCTTTCAAATGCTTGTTGGTCATCTGTGTATCTTCTTTGGAAAACTATCAGTTAAATTCTTTGTCCATTTGTTGATCAAGTTATTAACTTTTTATTGTTGAATTTTTGGAGTTCTTTATATTAATATATTCTGAATATTAACTCTTGTCATGTATATAATTTACAAATACTTTTATCCATTTAGTATGTGGCATGTTCTCACCACTAAATATTTCCTTTGATGTATAGAAATTCTGAAATTTGATGAAGTCCCATTGTTCTCTTCTCTTCTATGTTGCTTTTACATTTGATGTGATATCGAAGAAAACAATGCCACTATTAATGTCATGATCTTTTTTCCTATATATTCTTCTAAGGGTTTTTATTAGTTATATTTCCTATGTGTATTTAATCTAAAGTATTTTTATATCATAAGAGATTGATCCAACTTTATTTTTTATGTAGATAATCCAGTTTTGACACCATTTGTTGAAGAGACTCTCCTTTCCCCATTGTGTGGTCTTGGCCAGCTTGGGGAAAATCATTTGATCATATACACAAGGATTTATTTCTGGGCTCTCTATTCTTTTCCTTGATCTACTTATCTGTCTTAGTGCCAGTATCACATAGCTTTTATTTTTCTAGCTTTGTAATATGTTTTGAAATCAGGAAGTGAATTGTCTCTTTGTTCTTCTTTTGAAATTGTATTTGGCTAGTCATAGTTGCTAAACAAATGTTAGGATTCTTTTTTATATTTTTGCAAAAAATGTACCAATGGGATTTTGATAGATATAACATTGAATTTGTCCATCACTGTGGGTAGTATTGACATCTTAATAATATCAAATCATCTGATCCTTGGACTAGAATATGTTCAAGAGTGTGTTTAATTTCCACAAATTTTTGGATTTGTCAGTTTTTCTTCTGCTTTTTATTTCTGGTTGTATTTTATTTGGGTCAGAGAAGATAAACTGTATGATTTCAGTCATCTCAAATTTGATTAGATTTATTATGTGTCCTAACAGAAGGCACCAGGTGTAATTGAAAATATTGTACATTTTGCTGCTTTCCACTGGAGAGTTCTGTACATGTCTTTTGAGTCTAACTTGTGTATAATGTTCAGGTTTTCTATTTTCTTATTGATCTTCTGTCTGATTTTTTCTGTTCATTATTGAAAGTGGAGTCTTAAAGTAAACAGTGACCATATTGCCGTGTATTTCTTGCTTCATTTCTGTGGATATTTGTTTCATATATTTGGAATCACTGATGTTGTATATACATGTAATGTACATATTATACAACATAAATTATATAACGTATATAATCTATATGTGTTTATATATTTATATATATATAGCATATGTATTATATGTGTTATATTTATATTATATATTAGAGATTCCTGGTAAGTGGACCTATGCTGTCATTATTTAACATCGATTTTTGTTTCTAGTGACAGTTTTGACCTAAAGTGTATTTTGGCTAATATAATTATGGCCACTGCACCCCACTTGTGGTTACTATTTGTGTGAATTTGTTTTCATCATTTTTTTTCAGCCTACTTGACTCCTTAGAGCTAAAATAAGTCTCTTGTGGACATAATATTGTAGAAACTCAATTATTCTTAATCCATTCGGCCATATTATCTTCTTTAGATTTAGGAGTTTAATCCATTTATATTTAAAGTAGTTACTGAAAGAAATGAAG
Organism: Indri indri; assembly: GCA_004363605.1. Taxonomy (NCBI): domain Eukaryota; kingdom Metazoa; phylum Chordata; class Mammalia; order Primates; family Indriidae; genus Indri; species Indri indri. The sequence goes on from RJWJ010027302.1 coordinate 21,139, forward strand.
TTACTCTTCACGTCTTCTAGACATTCCTCATTTCTTCTCTTACAGCCTTCATTTTTGTTTTGCTGATTTTGCAGTTACGTGCTTTGGTTCCTCTCGCTCTCATTTTCTTTAGCATAACTTCTTTTTTTTTTCTTTTTTTTTGAGACAGTCTTGCTCTGTCACTCCAGGTAGAATGCATAGAATGCATCATAGCTCGCTGCACCCTCAAACTCCTGATATTAAGTGATTCTCCTGCCTCGGCCTTCCTGGAGCTGCGACTCCAGGCATGCGACACAACATGTGGCTAATTTTTCTATTTTTAGTAGAGATGAAGTCTTGCCCTTGCTTAGGCTGGTCTTGAACTCCTGAACTCAAGCAGTCTTCTTGCCTCAGCTTCCCAGAGTGGAAGTTATAATAATATAGTTTAGCCTCATAACAATTTAATTTTAATTTAATTGAAAAACCATACATCTTTATATCCCTCACTTTGTTATTAATGTGACAAATTATATCATTTTATATTGATCATGTATTAATAGAGAACTTTTAGAAGATCTAAAATAATATGCTTGAATTTATGCATTTTATAAAAGCTGAATTAGATAATTAGTATGCACACCACCTTAACTACAATGATGGGTTCATATGTTTCAGTTTACTGCATGTAAGTAGCATTTCCATCCACTGGAGTCAACCTTTATCTGCATGATAATATAATTTATTCCTAATTGTTTATTTTATGCATCAGTTTCACAATACATTTTACAATGTTGCTTCCGAAAGCTGGATTGCTGCAGTTTTTCACTTTGTGTAAGAAGTGTACCAATCTATTAATAATAAAGAAGTTTCTCTAGTATCATTTAAATGCCTAATGATTAAAATTTTCTTATCAATGCTTTTCATGAATGACAATGATGTGTTTTGTGAAATATTATTGCTCTAAAGTAGGCCACCTCACATCAGTCAACTGAGTTTTTAGGTTTATCTATATGTTATAATTTTGTTTGACAGTATTTGACTCTGTATACTTTAAGACAGCATGGGTAAAAGTCAAAGATAAATCAGCTGTGTATCTATTGCCAATGTAATTTTCTCTGTATTTGCTTGCCCGTATAAATATTACTCCTATTTTCTTTATGAATAATACCTTTTTTTTTGGTTGGTGGTCAATGGTTATTTTATCCTGTCTAG
>RJWJ010027303.1:0-22309 GCA_004363605.1 Indri indri
TGAATTGGACAGCTAAAAGCATATATAGAAAAAATTAGCCGGGCATGGTGGTGCATGCCTGTAGTCCCAGCTACTCGGGAGGCTGAGATAGTAGGATCACTTGAACCCAGGAGTTTGAGGTTGCTGTGAGCTAGGCTGACGCCACGGCACTCGCCCCAGGGAAGAGAGTGAGACTCTGTCTCAAAAAAAAAAAAAAAAAGAGATTTACTTAGTTGAAAGGCAATACTACTGAAACAGTGAGAAAAATCCATAATCAAATTTTCCTCTCATACATAGACCATGAAATTAAAAATGGCTACATTGAAATTACAGGGCACACAGCCCACAAAATCTGCGATACTGATGCAAAAGCACTTCCAACAGTTAAGAGCTTTATAAAATATGTCATTTTCACATAAAGCAAGAAGACTGTGTGTTCTTAAAGAATATGACCGTAAGCCTTTGCGAGAAATAAGTTAAAGGTTTTTGGCTTTGTTTTAATTTTTATCCTCGAAGTTTACTCTGAGGAAGAGCAGGAGTTCTGCACAGGTGCCTGGAAATCGGGAACGAGGGCGGTCGCCCTCAGTTTTACACCAAAGGTTGATTTTATTTAAACACAGGGTCTAGAGGTTAAAAAAGAAAAAAAAAAAGGTTGAAAACCAATGATTGCTTATGTATATGTTTAAATCCTTTTAGTATTAATTGATCGATTGTGACTTGCCGGTGAATTCTAAGGTGGAGAACCGCAGGCCCTTGTCCGACGAGGCGGGCAGACCCACGGCTGTGGGAGTATTAGCGCTTAGCCATAACGGCCTGTGCTTGCCAGAGCCAAGGACGCAGTTCCGTTTGCATCCCTTGTAGATTATGCTTAAGCAAAAGGCAAGTGGTTGGGTAAGGCTTAGAATACACATGGTGGTGGCGAGGGGGTGTCCTTATAGGCAAATACAAAATACGGGTTTACACTCAGTGTTATATTATAGGGTAATAATTATCTTGGAAGAAAAATTTCACACTGTGGCTGTACCAGAGCCCTTCACTAGAATTTCCTGTCTGTTTCCGCCTCACTCACTCTGTTGTAAATTCTTTGAGGGTAGAGACTCCAGATTTTTACCTTTGTGTCATCAGCACCTTGGCACTACCTAGCATAAAAATATTAATATTTGAATGACTTACTCTTAATCTTATAAGCTACCAACAAAATGATAGAGATTTATTTTCCAGCTGAAGGTAATTGATGGCTCTCAGAGTAGAGAAGGCTATCGAGGGTGCCATTTGCAGATTCTCTTATAAGAACACAACCAAAGAGTTCCTGGCCCCTAATATTCCCCCTCTTAAACATCCTTGCCTCTACACCTAGAGTTTCTATGTTATATACTATGTTATGTTATAAACTATAAACCTGTTTGCGCTGTAAGCCTGTTTCTCTGGAAGGTAATAGTTTCAGATGTGTGGCGTATGGATTATTCCTAAAACAACTTCGAAAAAGCATTACAAATATTTTTGGATTTGGAACAGTTTTTGAGAAATGTGAAGATGCCACATTTCTTGAGTCAAATAAAATTTTACTATGAATATGGTCAATGCATCTTAACCTTATTTGCTTTCTATAGATAGGCAAGTATCGACTTGTGTATTTATATTTTCTTAATTTTAATTTTTCATCTTGTCACTAAAAAAACAGTATCTAGTTTATGGTTCAATTACTTTTTTTTTTTTTTTTAAGACAATCTTGCTCCATCGCCCTGTTAGAGTGCAGTGGAGCATCATAGCTCACTGCAGCCTCAAACTCCTAGGCTCAAGGGATCCTCCTGCCCCAGCCTCCTGAGGAGCTGGGACCACAGGCATGCACTACCATGCACAGCTAATTTTTTTCTATTTTTTATAGAGACGGGGTCTTGCTCTTGCTCAGGCTGGTCTCGAACTCCTGAGCTCAAGCGATCCTCCTGCCTTGGCCCCCCAGAATGCTAGAATTACAGGCATGAGCCACCAAGCCAGGCCGGTTCAGTTATTATTAATAAATACTTTTTAAATAATCATAGTAGCTTAAATGTGTCATGCAGTAGGATGTAGAATTGATTTCCTTTCATATGTAGAAATTGGAAAGTGAATGTAATAAATAATAATTTTACCTAGTCTTGCTCATGTTCATCTTATGTATAGACAGATTTCACAATGAACAAAACAGAAAAGAAAAGAAATTTCCATGGGTTACCTTTGGAGGATGCTAGGGAATCAACTTATAATTCTAAAATTTTATAAATAAAAAGAAAAATCAAACAATAGTCTGACTTTTCTGTACAAATTGTACCTCAGGGTAACCATTAGTTGATGAAAGAAAGTTTCCCTTTATAGAGATGTTCTAGCTAATAAGTGGAGCAGGCATAATGGAATTAGAATATCACGGTGCAGCAATCTCTAATGAAACAATGGATGCAAAGATCATCAGTGACTGCTAAAGGCATTGGGTGAAAAGCTGATGGAGAACTTTATATTACAGCAACGCCTGAATCCACTGATCAATCTCAGCATCACAAAAACAACCACATATTTTGTGCCTCTGATGAAAGTACACAAAACCATTTACAAAGTATTCTCACCAAAGAATTGAACTTAAATTCGATTGAGCCTCTAGATTCATCAGTTTACAGAAAATATAACAGACAAAGGAATCTTTTAAACAACATCAGTGGATGCAATTAGCCAATTCAGACTGTTGGGAAATCTTACAGGAAAACTGACAAATACATTTCAAAGAAAGGAAAGTGAGAGCACCAGAAACAGAGGAGGAACCCATAGTTTAAAAGAGACATATAAACTAAATGTAATATGTGATTTAAACAAACTGTAAAAAAGATTCAAGAGCTGCCAAGAAGCGCTTGCCTACTAAAGGCAAAACAAAATCACAAACCCCGTTCTTATTGCCTTCTGTTGGCATAAATCCCACAATTAAAGAGGTGAACCCTTTAGTTAAACCTTCTTATCCTGAGAGGAACACTCCTAAGAGCACATCACACCTTGTCTATCACTCATTCTCAAACTTAACTGAGTTTATGAACTTATTTCCCAAGGGGACGCATCAGTGAAGAACCTGAAGCTTGAAGATGATGATTTAAAAAAAAAGGTCCCAGGAAAAGGGGGGACAATGTGAAAACTCAGAAATCGAATAGAGTAGTCCCCTCAGTCACTGTTCACTGTTCACTGAAGCAGTTACCCGCGGTTAACCACAGTCTGAAAATAATAAACGAAAAGTTCCAGAAATAAACAATTCATGTTTTAAATTGTTCTATTTAAATTTATTTATTTGTAATTATTCTATTTTATTATTAGTTACTATTGCTAAACTCTTACTGTGCCTAATTTATAAATTAAACTTTATCATATGTATTTATGTATAGGAAAAAACATAGTATATACTGGGTTCAGTACTATCTGAGGTTTCAGGCATCCACTGGGGGTCTCGGAATGTATCCCCCTCAAATAAGGGGGCCTACTGTATATATATGAAGGAGTGCCCTAACTCACTTTCCTTTTTAGGGTACAACCTGGAAGTTGATTGTGCCACTTCTACATTTGTCCCATTGGTTATAATGTTGCCACATGGCTACACCTACCAGTAAGGGAACTGGGAAATACAGTGTTTATTCTGAGTAGCCATATTCCCAAATGAAAATTCCCTGACTCTGGAAGAAAGATAGAAAGCCTAGTGGTGGACTATTGATAGTCTTTGTCACAATAACTCTAAAAAGAAGCTGTGAGACCAGATGTCATAATGATAACGTGTTCTAAACTAAATGTTTTGTTGACATATCCAAATACAAATAATCTATGTGTGATGGACATTTGTTCGTGACTACCTAACATCCATTCACTCTACTTCCAGTAACACCCTCGTTGTTGTTTGGGAATCCATTCTTCTCACTCTCAGGGCTGCAGGTGTTACTCCACTGTCGACTCCGGGGGTGCCTCGTGACCTAGCCTAGCCAATCAGAACAATGGCTGGCTCAGGGATGGGCACGTGACTTCATTACAGCCACTAGAAAAGCAGACTCTCTTTTAATTCTACAGCCATCTTGCCACATGGACCCTGACAATAAATCAATTTTTTTTTTCAGCCCAGGATCCAGCCTTACTTGGAGTCTGCTCTACACTGGGGCTTCTTAGGTGCAAGATCCAGTAAACCCTCTTCTCTGCCTTCCCCCTTTTTGTCTCCTTACACTAGTTTATAGTGAGTTTTCTGTAAACCTGCAATGGAGTCCTAATGGATATATTTGTGACTATTTCCAAAACTTAAAATTAAACAGTAAAGAATTAAAATTATTTTTAAAAACCAAGTAAACTATCTGATTAGTTCATATATTTAAATGAATAAGCATTTATCATGTAGCAAAGAAATATGAAGCATCAATGTTCTATTCTGTACTTCCAGAATTTGAAGCACTGGTCTGATTACAGGCTTCAAAATATAGTCCAAGAATTCTCTCTCACACATTGCTAAGTAACATGACTGTAGATTCAACAACTTAAAAATTTGGTCATTATCAAGAATTCAACCTTAAATTCTTTCCAGATGAGTTAGGAGTATAAATAAGTTTAAAAAGTCATCAAGCAATTTCTTTCTCCTTCAAATGGCTTTTTTTCTAAGAGGTCAAACTCACCCTTCACACAGACTACATGTTCTCATCTTGTGGTACTTTAAAAGCACAACAATACTTCTTACCACTTTGAGTGAATAAATAATTCAGAGTAAGATAATATCAGAAGTAACATAGAACTAATCAAACTTCTTACAAGTCCCTTAAAAAGTATCTTTTTTTTTTTCTGAGCACAATTGCGTTACTGGGGGAAAAAGTATCTTCAAAAGAAAATATTGAGGAGCAATTTTATGGATTCCTATATAATGTCAAAATAATAAAAAACATTCATACTTCACGTTGCCTTTTTGGAAAAGTCCCATTTATGAGAGTGGCTCTGGTGTTCAGGAACGCACATGAAGTCTAAACAGCTCCTGTAGTTTGCCAGATAATAAAATATAAGCTGAAAGGGGCTTAGAGGTTTTCTAGCACATCTTTTCTAGGGAATGATTGTACTAGAATTATCCCAGAAACAAGGGACTTATCTCATTTTAAAGACTGGCGGGGAAAAGAATTCTATTCCTTTCTTAATAATCCATTTCAGTGCATAGCAAGCCTCACAAGAAATTTATCAGCTATGGTTTATCCAAATCCTTTGAGCTGAAATTCTGTTTAGTAGAACTAGAAAGCTGCTAACAACCGTCATCAGTGCGAGAGCCCTTCACATGTTCGGACACTGTAATTCAAAGTTCTTTATGATGAATATCTTAACCCCCTTAGTCAACTAGAGGTGATTTTACCGCCAAGGGACATTTGAAAATTTCTGTAGACATTTTTAGTTGTCACAACTGCCGGGGGATTGCTATTGGCATCTAATGTGTAGAGACCAAATATGCCACTAAACACTCTACAATGCACAGGACAGTTCTGCGTGTACACACCCACCCCCTGAAGAATTATCCCAAATGTTAAAAGTACCAATGTTGATAAATTCTGTTGCCTTTCCTCATATAGTCTTATTTTCTAGACCTTTAATAATAATTTGAATTTTCTTTGGACCTACCCTCAAACTTAAATCATGCCACTTAGATTTGAAGCTACAATTACACATAGGTCTGACTGTTACTGAACACTAAAGACAGATGACTTCAAATTCCTTCAGTCTGTGACACTTGTTAAGGAATAACCAAAAGTGGCATGACCTGCATGAAGGTTATAGACGCAAAGCTTTCTGGGGATATAGATGACCCACATCAAATGCTGGTAGCCATTTGGATAAACTACTGGGACACGCCCAGAGTTCTACGCAAGTAATATTACTAGAATATCTGAGACTGATATAAAAGCAGAGGGGCTGAGGGTGGTAGGAGAAAAAAGGAAGATATTCTTGAGCTGGAGCCAAAGAATAAAAGAGCAACAGAAAATGGGAAGGGGAGGTTTCCCAGGGCTCTCTCTTTGCAACTCCCAACATAGGCAACCGAAGGAAGGGGCTAAGTCTCCCTGGCCTCAGATATGTTTTACTGTGGCCTAAGGACACATATATTTAAGATAACTTTTGGTAATTTCACAAACTTCTGTAACTTTTCTAATGCCCTCTTTCTCAGTAATGTAGAGTAGTGAAAACCTTTAAGTGAAAAGCCTTGTGAGCCGGCTTCGAAACTAGCAGAAGCTGCCCCCTTTGAGGCAAACTTTGGGAAAAAGGAATCCTGGAAGAAAATCTGGGCTGGGCATAGCTGGGAAGAAAACCAATCTGGGAAAGTCCCTGATGTCTGCAAGAAGAAATTTGGGATCCATGAAGGGCTAACACTGGGCTTGGAAAAAGGGCTTTCTGTCTTCAAAGATGGATGCTGAGCTCAGCTTTACACAGTACCTCGCTCATGAGACGATTTAATACATGGTTTTCTGATTTTGATTAGCATTTTTCTTCTAACTACTGCTCTTAAATTCAAATTATAGCTTTCCAGGGGATTTAAAAAAAAGATGAAGAAATATGCTGAGCCTTGCATAGAGATCAAATAACCATTCCATTTTAAAACCATAGATTCTGCCATTTGTTGGGTTTTCATACCAGGCTTGACATTTCTCATGCTTGATGTCTACATACAAATATTCTCATTAGACAGTTTGAACAAAATCATTTGGTTGGTTTGAGTTCTGTAAGGAATATATAAAATGTTCCTTGAAATTATAGTTCCAAGTTTACTTTTATATTTAGATGACTCATAAAGACTTTATTTGCACACTATCCATTTAGCATGAAAGATGATCTGGATGAATACGAAAAAATACTTAATTTCAAATTCATGCAAGGAGAAGATGGCAGCTTAATGTCCCTCACATTCTCTTTACTTCCAACTCCATCTGCTGGGGTCGATCAGTAGGCAGATGGGACCTGAGTGATGGTTTCTTCACAGTGGGCAGGACAGGAGCTGGGGGTCAGGGTGGGATAGTCCTGACATGAAGACCTAAAAACGGTAGTGCTGGCAGTTGGACCCCCTAATGGTGCCATGATAGTTGGCCTGTCAGGGGGTTGATTTCTGCCCTATTTAAGTGTCCATATTCTCCTGACTGCAGCAGCCAGGGAAGAACCAAACAGGCTAGGAGAACTTGGGGAGATCAGGGAGCAGAGGGGCTTCCTTCCCTTCTTCCTGTCCACCTCTGCAGAACATCAGCCTATCAGACACCACTGGCCTTCCACCCTCTTAGGACCAGTGACACTTAAGCTACTCCCAAGGTACTCAAAACCAGAAAGAGAAAGAGCAAATCAAACAACCAGAGCAAGTCCCTTATGAAATTGAGTTGATAGAAGAGACAGATGACAACTTGTACAGCAAGAAAAAAATTAATAAGAACACTAAGGAGATCTAAATGCAGCACAAAAGAGACACTCTGGAGAGAAATAAAACCATGATTTTCAGACTAAAAATTTAATAATAGAATAAAGGCCATTGTCGAGACTCAAATTAGAAGCCTAGAAAATCCAATAGAAGAAATATCTCAAATGACAGAGCAAAAAATACAAAGGGATAGAAATTATGACCAAAAAAAGGTAAGACATTTGGAAGATAGCCTCTGGAGGATAGACTCTATTATAGAAAGAGGAAAAAGAGCAGATGGAGGAGAGATAATAATAGAAAAAAAATTTTATTGTGGTGAAGAAAGACCTGAGTCTACAAATTCAAAACACTCATTAAGTTCCAGACATAATTAATGAGAAACATATCTAGGCATATGCTGGTAAAATTCTTAAATTTCAAGATAAAGAGGAAATCTTACAAGTTTCCAGGGGAAAAAATGAGTAAACTACAGAGAAAAAGAGTCACACAGGCATGTGACTTATCTACCGCTTTGGAGGCTAAAAGACAGTGGAGCAAACTCTGCAAACTATTGAGAGAAAAGAACCACAATCCAAGAATTCGATATCCAAGAAAGTTGTTATTTACCTTTCAGTGTGAATGAAAGATATTTGTAACTATACAGGGATTCAGAGAATAAATCACAGACATACCACCAGTTGAGGAAAAGACTTAAATTACAAAAGACCGAAATACAAGTTATGAACAGAACTTAAATGTGTGTGTGTGTTAGTTATCTATTGCTGCATAACAAATTACCCCAAAACTTCGTGGCTTAAAATAACAGTAAACATTTATTATTTCTCACAGTTTTTGTGGGTTAGGAGTGGCTTAGCTAGGAAACACTGTCTTGAGTCTCTCACAAAGATAAACTCATGACATAGGCCTGGGCTATAGTCACATGAAGGCTAAATTGGGACCGCAGAATCTGCTCCCAAGGCAGGGCACTCATTGGCTGGCAAGCTGTTTGGCTCCTGGTAGGAGTTTCTCTGCACATGGGCTCTTTCGGGGCTCCCTGTGAGTCCTCACGATAGGGTAGCTGGCCTCCCCCGGAGCTAGCTATCCAGAAAAGAGAGAGCCAGGTGGAGGCTCAGAAGTCACATGGTATCATTCTAGTTAGTAGAAGCAAGTCACTAAATCCAGTCCACATTCAAAGGGAGGGGAATTATATTCCACCTTTGAAGGGAGGGGTGTTAATATATTTCTGAGAGCTGGGTATGGTGGCTAACACCTGTAATCCCAGTGATTCAGGAGGCTGAGTTGTTCAGCACAGATGGTCTTCAACAGGTAAAAGGTTAAACAAACTGTAGTATATGTTCATTGCAGCATTATTAACAGTAGCCAAGATATAGAATAAACCTAAGGCCGGGCGTAGTGGCTCATGCCTGTAATCCTGGCACTCTGGGAGGCCAAGGTGGGAGGATCACTCAAGGTCAGGAGTTCAAGACCAGCCTGAGCAAGAGTGAGACCCCCATCTCTACCAAAAATAGAAAGAAATGATCTGGACAACTAAAAATATATAGAAAAAATTAGCCGGCCATGGTGGCACATGCCTGTAGTCCCAGGTACCCAGGAGGCTGAGGCAGGAGGATCGCTTGAGCCCAGGAGTTTGAGGTTGCTGTGAGTGAGGCTGACGCCACAGCACTCTAGCTGAGGCAAGAGAGTGAGACTCTGTCTCAAAAAAAAAAAAAAAAATAGAATAAACCTAAGTGCCCACTGATGGATGAATGGATAAAGAAATGTGGTATATATACACAATGGAATACTATTCCCCCTTAAAAAAGACAGAAATTCTGTCATTTGCAACAACGTGGATGAACCTGGAGGACATTATGTTAAGTGAAATAAACCAGATACAGAAGACAAATACCACATGGTCTCACTTATATTAATGTGTAGAGTCTAAAAAAGTTGAACTCACAGAAGTGGAGAGTAAAGTGGTGGCTTCCAGGGCTGGGCCGCAGCTGGGGAGGAGTTGGGGAGATGCTGGTCAAAGCAGACCAAAGTTCAGTTAGACAGGAGGCATAAGTTCAAGAGACCTTTTGTACAACACGGTGACTACAGTTCCTAACAATATATTGTATACTTGAAAATCACTGAGAGAGTAGATTTTAAGTGTTCTCACCCCCTAAAATAAGTATGTGAGGTAATGCACATGTTAATTAGCTCAATTTAGCCCTTACACAATGTACAGATACTTCAAAACATCATGTTGCACATCAAAAATATACACAATTTTTATTCATCAATTTAAATTTTTTTTTAAAAACAGTGGTATATACCTGCTATGGCAGAATACTGCTCCACAATAAAAATGAACAAGCTATTGATATTAATAGATGCAACGGCTTGGATGAATCTCCAGGGAGTTATGCAGACTGAAACAAAGCCAATCTCAAAAGGTTACATGCTGTATAATCCCATTTATATGACGTTTCCGAAATGACAGCATTTGAGAAATGGAGAGCAGTTTAGTGGTTGCCGGTGGTTACGGTAGGGGTGGCGGGGCGGGTGTCCTGAAAGAGCAACGTGGAAGATCACGGTGCTGGTGGAACTCCTCGGCGTCTTGACGCTGACGGTGACCACGTGACCCTACACACGGAATAACATCGTGTAGAACTGAACACACACACACACACACACACGTTAACAGGAGTAAGTAAAACTGAGAAAATCGGAAAGAGACGGGTGGATCGTACGATGTCAGTATCCTAGTTCTGACATCGTACTGTCGTTTCTCACGATGCTACCACTGGGGAAACTGGTAAAAGGTACACGAGATCGCTCTGTCTCATCACCTGTAAGTGCATGTTCATCTGTAATTATCTCAATTCGAATTTCAATAAAAATAATAGATAGCTTGTGAATTTTTCAAATATTTCAAAGAGCACTGAAAATGAGAGAAATGGATGCCATCTGTTATTGAAGATATGTGGCTATAGGTAGTCGGGTTGCCCATTTGGAAAAAAACAGACCCTATGTCATTCCAGGTAAATTACACCATATAAATAGTAGGAGAAGAGGAGATAATTGGCTTTGTCTTGTATACATGTTTGTAACGCATTAGTTCACTTCTCATTAGAACCATGGGCTACTGCCGTAATGTTCAAAAAATCAAATTAATTTTTTTTTTTAAACTCAACCCCGCCAGGCACAGTGGCGGGGCTTATTCTGGAGGCTGAGGCAGGAGGATCAGTGGAGTTTGAGACCAGCCTGGGTGATATAGCGAGACCCCATCTCAAAAAAAGAAAGTCAACCCGAAGTTTTTCCATATGATTCTTTAAATGTTTACCACGATCTGCGTGGAGAGCACATATCAAGGAAGAATATGCTATATGTTCATTTTGGAGATAGTGTACAGGCATTATTGGCTTAAAATGAATTTACTTTAGGGAAAAATAATACCCAAATTCAGGTGCATCACTATTTATTTAAGCTCATCTTGAAAGAATATCAGATAGCAACTGACAGAAAATAAAGCAAGACAATGGTCTCTAATGCAAAGTATGAAAGAGATGGACTGACTCAGTGCAGCTGGAAATATAATGCTGCCCATGACACAAAACCGCAGCCGTTTACACCTGTGAGCACTTACCTGTGGTTTAGTCCAGGCAGCCAGGGCATAAGGCGACAAGCCAAAGTCATCCTTAAAAACGGTTTGCGGAGGTCCATGGGAAGACCACCAGGGCCCTAGGCAAGTTGTAAAACAGAAACGTTTAAATGTGTTCCTTTTCTTCCTGCCTTTTCCTTCCTCAGACTCCCATGGCCCATGTCATTGGTGGAAAGAGATTTTATAATTGTCTCAAAATTTCAGCTTAAGCCTCAAAGCTGAGGACAACAGGCGACAAATGCCCTTATGTTCAAAAGAGAGATATTGGATACACCCATGCAAGACTTACTAAGAGCTTACCAAACTGATTCTCCAATAGTCAGTACCACTACCCATTTACAACTTCTGCAAGAAAAGAGATTTATTGATGAGATTCTTGGTAGTAAGAGAATTCACGTGAGTAGAAGGCCTGATAACGTGCTTTCTCTCCCATCACCAAATCAAAAGAAGTGGTCCCACTTGGGAGGGGTCCAAATGACTCACTTTAAAGATTGGTGCTATCTATAAGAGAGGAGACTGGTATCTCATTTTCCAGCTGGAAGCTGGACGTCTTGCTAGCACAATGAAACATAAGAGCATTTTGGGGAGAAAATGTCTCCAGGAAATGGGGTCATACAGGAAGAAGGTAGACTGGTGGTCTAACTCTCCCCTTATAGCTGGGAAGTCTAGCTAGAGTGGCCCATGGAGTCAGGACAACATTGTCTAAGCAGCCAGCCCAGATTCTTAAGAATCACTCCTTCCTCTGAGTACCATATTGCTGATTGGCAATGAAAGAAAATATTCTGTCCCATCAGTACCTTCAGATCACAAAGCCCAATTTTCATTTAAAAAATGTGGTCACCATCCACCTACCCTTTCTACTTTATGTCGTCATTTACTTTCATGTTTATACCCCACATTTCACTAAAACGTCTTGAGAGCAGTGCTATTATTATTGTTGTTGTTGTTGTTGTTATTTGTCTCATTGCATCCCCAGACTCAGCATGCAGTAGATTCTAGGTAAATGTTGTTGCTGATGTTAATGTTGCTGATGATTTAATTCTTCCTCTTCCTTTTTTGTAGTCCTTTCCCACCTCCCAAATATTTATTGCTCTTAAATCAACTTCTCAGTGAACTGGGAATCAAAACCATGGGCTCACTGTTTTGCTAATGATCTGTGGTCCAGGTTTCTAGAAAGGCTTCGTGCCGCTTTCTCTATTTTAAAAATCGGAATAACAATATATTTTCCTTGGCATAATTGCTAAGCATATTAGCAGAACCAAATGAGATGATGGGAACTGTGTTGCTCCATAAATTTGACTAGGTGTCATTAGCCTTTTGCAAGATCGTTTCTGGAGAGATACAGAAATAACATTAAAAGGATTCTGGCTCCTCAAAGGACTTTCTCTTTAATATGTTTGTCAATTTAGAAATCAAGATTTCAGTCCTTTAGGAATAAGATGGCTGGGCTATGAATCAATTGACTTGTCTCAAAGATTTAAGCACTGTGAAGAAAGCTTTAACTCAAAGCCTTCTCATTCTCTAAAGGTTAAAAATTATATCCTCATTTCCATTTCCAGACTTGCTCTCTATTAGTCACAAGGAGGAGTCTACCGCGCCCTATTTTAGCACAAGGCAGATTAAGTACAAGATCGACATTTGCTCTCAAAGAAAGCAAATAGCTTGAGAAACTACCACTATTTGGAGAAAAGTGAAAACTAATGAGATTATCTGGTGGGTTTTATTTTCTATGTTAATTCTCTGGATAATTCAGGAGAACAAGCCCAGAAACTGAACTATCTAGATAATCTGTCATCATCTGAATTTGCTTATTCCACATGTAAATCAGGCAACCCTTCATCTTCCCCTTGGTTTTTTAAAACTAGAGCAATGAATCTGGTATCCAATTTTTCCTCCCTAGTAGCAGAGAGTCCAGAGCTCTGGTCTCAGCGAGGTTCTTACGGATGCAAAGTCAGAGCTGCCTGGGGTGCAGGTGAATAGCAATGGGGACCTGAGATCGGTGACCCCACAAAGGGGTGTCAGGAAGCAAGGACAGGGATCAAAGTGAGGTCAATAGCACAGACAGAAGGCAATAACTAGATTCCAAACAGAGCATGTGCAACAGTGCATACAGGATGGAGTGACCGATTCTGATCATGGAGCAGAGAGGGGCTCCCCAAACAGTGGCAGGCAGAAGGACATCTCACAGCGTGCCCATCTCTGAGCATCATTAGCTGCAACAAGTCAGACCGAGGAGCCCAGGCCTATGAGCCCAGCTGTCACTTCACATAATACATCCCCAAGCAGAGCTGAGATGGTCTACTGAGCTCTAAAGTATCACAGAGAAGTCACCTGTAGAATCCCTGCTAATTTATTCACTCATTCATTCCTTCATTCAGCAAACATCAATGGAGCACCTATTACGTGCCAGGGTCTCTTCTATGCTACTGGCATACAGCAGTGAACAACACGCTTGGAGCTTAGATCCTAGCGAAGGAAGACTACAGACTGTTACATAAACAGAGCAAACTGCGTAGTATTTAAGAAGATACTAAGTGCTATGGGAAAAAACTACGGCAGGGTAGAGGGTATTGACAGTGCCAAGAGTAGGCAGAATTTGCCATTTTAAGGAGAGTAGTCACTGAGCAGGTGACATCTGAGCAAAGACTTGAAGGAGGCCAAGGAGTTCACCATGTGGCTATCTAGGGGCAGAATGTTCCAGAATGTTCCAGGCCAAGAGGACAGCCAGTCCCTGCATCAGGGAGAGGCCTGATGTGTTGGAGGAACAGCAAGGTCAGTGGGGTTGGAGGCAAGGGCGTGAAGAGGAGAGAGTTAGGAGACGACATCAGAGCGGTAAAGAGGGGAGGGGAGCTTAGATCATATCGGGCCTTCCGGGTCTTTAGAATGAGTTCGACTTTTGATCTTCAGGCAATGGGGAACTGTGGGAGAGTTTGCGGCAGAGGAGTGATGTGGTCCAGTTTAGACATTCAAAAGGATTCCTTTGGAAGTTGCATTAAGAAGAGACTTCAGGGAAGCAAAGGTGGAAGCAGAGATCAGGGGGCTTTTGTAGTATCCAGCGGGAGAGATGTTATTAGTGCAAGTGATGAGTAAAATTTAATCTACGGTGAGCAGTTCAGTTGGATGTTGTACCTGTATGGAGTCTTCTTTTTTGTTTGTTCTTGTCACTTTTTTTTTTTTTTTTTTTGAGACAGAGTCTCACTGTGTCGCCCCAGGTTCAGTGCAGTGGTGTCATCACAGCTCACTCAGACTCCTGGTCTCAAGCGATCCTCCTGCCTCAGCCTCCCGAGTAGCTGGGACTACAGGCATGCACCAGCGCACCCGCCTAATTTTTCTATTTTTAGTAGAGACGGGGTCTCGCTCTTGCTCAGGCTGGTCTCAAACTCCTGAGCTCAAACGATCCTCCTGCCTTAGCCTCCCAGAGTGCTAGGATTACAGGCATGAGCCACTTCGCCTGGCCTGTTGGATAGACTTTTAACCTTTAAATAAATTGATTCAAAGCTTAAAGTTCTTCCTACAAAAAAACTAATAGGCCCAGATTTTCACAGGAAAGTTTTATCAAACCTTCAATAAAGAGAGATAATCCTATTTTATACAATTTGTTCCATATAATAGAAAAAGACAGAATGGTTTTCAACACAATTTATGAAACCAGTAGAATCTTTATGCCACAATCAGACAAAGAGAGAATATAAAGGAAGCTTATCAGTAATCTCAAGTATGGAAATAAATGCAAAAATATATTAACATAGTCTACACCAGAATTGATAATATTCATGATTAAAATAAAACAAAAGCTCTTGGAATAAAAAGAAACTTCCTTAATCTGATAAAGGTTGTCTACCAAAACGCTATGCAAACAGGATACTTGTGAATTGTTAGAAGTATTACTTTTAATTAAAGTCGAGAAAAATCCATGGAAACCTGTTTTCATAATTTATATTCATAATTGTACTGGAAGTTCAAGGCAGATGAGGAAAATAAGAAAAAACAGAAAGATGTAAAGATTGGAAAGACAGAAACTAAGCTACAACAATTCACAAGTGACCAATTATCACAATCATCATAGAAAATCCGGAGAATCGATAAATTATTGGAACAATAGAGTTTAAAAAAACTGAATTGTATTTCTACATACATCAACATAACAGTACCAAAACCCTTAACATTCTTAGGAGTAAATCTACCAAAACATGTCAGGGACATTTTAGGAAAAAATACTGAAAGTAATTGAAAGAAATCAAAGGAGACCTATATAAATGCAGAGACATACCTTGCCATTGGAAGATTCAATATTGTAAAATTGTTCATCTTCCACCAATTAATCCCTAAACTCATTGTAATTCCAGACCAAATCTCTATAGTGTTTTGGCAAGTGAGTTCTAAAATTTACTTAAAGAGATATTTTTGAAGAAAAAAACAAGGTAAAGGAATTCACCTTACCATATAAGAAAGCTTATTATAATTAAGCCTTATATGGTAATTAGACTGTGGTATTGATGCAGGGATAGGAAAACGGATCAACAACACAAAATATAGAGTTGCAAAATGGAAACATTAGTGTATGGAACTGTATACAACATTATAAATCCGTGGGGAAAAAACAAACTCTTCAAGGATTGATCCTAGAAAAACTAAGTAATTATATGAAAAAAAATTAAATTACACAACCTATTTCACACTATCCACGAAGGAAAACATTATGTAGAATAAAGACAACACAAAAGCAAAATGGTAAAAGATAGGAATAGGCAAGTCACAGAAGAAGAAATGCAATTAACACAAAATAAAAATACTCGAACTCGTAATCAGAGAAATGTAAATTATAATCCAAATGAGCTAGCATTTCACCCTGTCAGAAAGTCTGATGATGTCAGGTGCTGGTGTGGATGTGAAACGGGAGAACCTCATACACCGCTAGTGGGAGTTGAAATAGGATCAACCACTTCTGAGAGCATCTTAGAAATATATAATTAGTTTTAAAATGTGCATGTTCATAACTCTTAGCAACTCTTACACACGTGCTCAAGAAAATAAGTACAAGAATATTTATTCTAACACTGTCAGTAACAGCAAATAATTAGAACACCTAATGATCCAGCAAGAGTAAAACAGATAAATAAATGGTGATTATAATCGTATAAAAAATGCTATATGGCAATAACAATGAATGAAGTTGAACTAAATGCATAAACATAGGTAAATCTCAACACTGATTGAAAGATGGTATAATATCATTAATATGAAATTTAAAAGCACATCAGTACGTGTTTTATTTATTATACATTCATATGGTAATAAAATTACAGAAAGATGAAAAGAAAACTTTGGGCATGTAATCATCAATGCGTGTAAGTCAGAGGGTGAGGGCTGGGATGGGAAAGACTGCACGGAAGGTTTCAACTGCATCCGTAACATTTTATTTTTAAAAATTTGAAGCCAAAATATTCAGATTTGACAAAGATCAGTGGTCAGCACTTCATGATATAATTTCTGTAACTTCCGGTAAGCTTGAAATATTTTAAAATAAAAAACATTTAAAATATAGTAGAACAAATCCTACCTGATTTTTATTTTCAAATACTTACATTGGCTCCTTAATATAGTAATGACATATTGCATGATGTTAGAAATATTTTTCTAACATTTTGAACTTGGGTAAGGCTGTGTTATGAAATATTGACTTTTTTTTTTTCTTTGAGACAGGGGCTTGCTCTGTCTCCTGGGCTAGAGTGCAGTGGTGTCATCATAGCTCACTGCAACCTCAAACTCCTAGGCTCAACCAATCCTCCTGCCTCAGCCTCCCAGGTAGCTGGGACTACAGGTGTGTATGATCACGCCTGGCTAATTTTTCTATTTTTTGTAGAGATGGGGTGTCGCTCTTGCTTGGACTGCTCTTGAACTCCCAACCTCCATTGATCCTCCTGCCTCGGCCTCCCAAAGTGCTAGGATTACAGGCGTGAACCACCGTGCCTGGCAGAAACACTGACTTACTAACAGCATGTTCTACTTATCTTCTTCGTGGCAAATGAAGAAATAATTTAAAACCAAGCAGTGCTTTCTGAAATTGTTTCACTAAGGTAAAAGAGTCAAGACAGCAGTATTTAGCGAAAATAAGCAAATAATGAAAGAAAAGGTGAAATAGGCTGGAGATGTAGCCTAGGGTAGAGAAAGGAATACTGCTGAGGAACCAGGAGGAAAGAGGAGCCAGAGAGAAAAGGAAAAGAATTCAAAGGGATGCACACTCAAGACCAGCAATAAAGGGAGTAGATTGAAAATTAAGAGAGCAGGTAACTCTTTATGTAACCATAGCAACTAATTTAAAAGGCAGACTCGGTTGCTAAATGTGATTTA
Source organism: Indri indri (assembly GCA_004363605.1). Classification (NCBI taxonomy): domain Eukaryota; kingdom Metazoa; phylum Chordata; class Mammalia; order Primates; family Indriidae; genus Indri; species Indri indri. The sequence goes on from RJWJ010027303.1 coordinate 17,367, forward strand.
ATTTACTTAGGCCATGGAATTTTACAGTTAACTAATGTTTTGTTCAACGCTCTTATTGCAGAATGGGGAAACTGAGTCTGAGGCCGTGAGTTTCCCTGTGGCTCACTACAGAGCGGGAAGCAGAGCTCACACCCCCGAGGGCAGCCTGACGCAGTGATTCGCCCGCTGCACTGCATTGCCTCCTGAGAACTGAACTCTCGCCTTTTTCTTTGCCCAAAAAATTCCTTTCTAAGGGGACTGGTGAGTCACGCCTACAAATGATAAAATCTCAGTAAATGGGTTTTTATGATGTGGTTACTTCCCAAGCTGATCCCGGTATAGCGTCACATGAAAGATAGAAGACCCTTGCCTTAACTCAAGCATTCCTTTCCGCTGATTCCTAGTCTTTCGGACAAAGCCCAAGTCTTTCAGCCAATTGTCACCTAAAAGAGTCCCTAAATCCACCTGTGACTTGTAAGCCCCCGCTGTGAGATGTCCCACCTTTTGGGGCCAAACCAATGTATGTCTTCCACGTATTGATTTACGGCTATACCTGCAATTCCTGCCTCCCCAAAATGCACGAAACCAACCTGCAACCCAGCCACAGCGAGTCCACTTGCTCAAGGTTTCTTGCTTGCGGCTCTGGGCCATGGTCCTCAAACTTGGCTCAGAATAAACCTCCTGAAATTGCTTTACAGAGTTGGTCTCTTTTCTGTTGACATTACTATTAAGAGGGTCTCCACATGCCATGAGAGGTGCTGGGTGGCAGGGGGGTGTGAGAGGTAAGCACAAGGCATACACCCAGGGCAAGAAAACTCCAGAAAATGGTTGCAACAGAGTCACATAAGCAGGGTTAAACTTTTATGCCTGTATAGTCTTCATCTTCTGTTTTTAAGCCTTTTTAAAAAAAGGCTAGCGGGGCATGCTTCTCCTGTTTTAGGTATTTTAATAGACACATGATACCGGGAAATAAAAACAGGGAGTTGAGAATGAAAAACATCGAGAGCTGTTACACTAATCCATTCTTACACTACTTTTATTTCTGTTTTCCCAGCAGAACAGTCTCTGTAACACATTCCTTGTAATCCAGTAGAGAAAGTATCAGAAAGGAATCTTCTTTAATTAGGCCCTAAAATAAGATTACAACCCACAAAGGAGGAGCTGGTCCACAAATACTTCCATTATGATTACTGTGATTTCCCTTTAAAAAATAAAAGAATGAATTATATCAAATTTGAACAATAAACCCTGGTTTTGAATAGTTATTAGATTTTTCTAGTTAAGAAGTGGTTATATGCTTTCAGACAGAATGTGAAATTAAAGAAAACAAGCAAATAAAAACCAAATTGGTTTTGTGACACGTTGAACTTGAAGTTGCTTAGTTTTATTAAACTGTAAAAGCACATTATTTCCCAGTGAAATATATGTGCCAAAATAGCATTTGGTCTATAGTTTAGGCCAATGCGTAGGAAGATGCCAGGTACATTTTTGTATGCTTCTTGCCATGACTTTGAGTTTCTCTGATAAACTTCACTGACAGTTCCAGCAACCTTGTATTCAGCTGGTGAGAGACTTGAGCATTGAGTGGCTGACTCCGCTCATGAATGCGTCTTTGTCTGAGCAGAGAAGTTCCGGGGGGGGCGGGGGGCACCGTCCTGCCCAGCACTTGCCGTTTAAACCTCCCTTTGCTGAGATTTTATAACTTGGCTGGGACACTTTATTCATCATACAACTTTGTGTCAAAGGGTTACTTTTTATAAAGTCTGAAAACACACACACCAAGTAAAACAAATCAAACATTTTGTAAACAGGAGAGCTTGATTTTCTCCCTTCGTAAGTTGTGTTCTTACTTTTTGGGAAAGGATGCAATTAGGAAAGTGGGTGTTTCAATGAGACCTTTGATTAAAAATCAATCATATCCTTGGCAAACATTTGTTACATAATGTAGTTTTAGTGCCATTTGGAATCTTGCAAAGACTAAGACTTGGAAAAAGTGTGGTAATTTGTTTTCTTTTAGTGAGGGCAATTCCTCTAAGAAAAAGTACCTGAGATCCTACTGAATCAGTTAAAAAGACACCTTGTAGTAAAAATCACTTAACGTTCTAAACTACAATTACTAATATACTTTGTAAAATAATGCAAAAAAACAAATTTTTAAAAGTTCCACGAAACTGTAACAGTAAACAGTAAAGTGTTGTAGAACTCAAGGATCAATGGGCCTCGAAGGTCACTCGGCCTGTCTTCCCACCAGGCAGGACTGTGTCCCCTCGGTTGTTTTTCTCAGCATTTTCTCAAGTCCCATGGAATGTCTAAAGCAACACAATACAGTCCTTTGAATTACAGTTGTGTTTTGCAGCATTTCATCAACTAGAGCAATGCTGAGCGGAAATGATTTTCTAAATTGAATGCTGCTTTTAATCTTCATTAAAAGATTTAAAATTAAAGCAGTGATACTCTTTTTTTAATGTTGGTATTCTATTTGGGGGTGGATGTTAGCCTGGCGTGTCATTTATAGAATAAGCATTAGTTCAAATTTTTACTGTAATTAGTTATTATGTTTCAAAAGAGCTCTATGTAGAGTCATGCTGTAATGAGGTCCTACTGTAACACATAGTATTTTGAGGTTTTATTGCTTTATCACATACAATTATTCCATAAAATGATGTACTATCCATTTAAATATTCAGCTGGAAGTGTCTGGTAAAAAAAAAAAATAGTTTATCGAGGAAAAGAAATTATCTGAAGACACAAAGCATATTATAGCTGACGGACCCTAGAGAATAATTGCTGAGACATTTGTTGAAAAAAAGAGACAGTGAAAATGCTTTATTTGTGTGAATGATAGGAGTAAATAAACGAATTGAAAATCTGGTTATTCCATCAACTACAAATGTATCCTGTCTTTTATCAATATTATTTGAGTTCTAAGTAGAATGAACAATTCTATAAGCAATTTCACCGCACCAGTGAAAACTTTTTGAAAAGCAGTACAAATAGCCTTTACCTTTGTGTTTTCAGCTGTTCATCCTGCCTCCGTCAGCAAATTCTGTTGGCAAAAAACTTTCAGGGCTTGTGAATCCATTCCTTTTGTTCTGCTCATCGATAAAAATCAAGTATATAATTGGGTTATTTAAGATCACCGTTTTTATAGCGTAGTTGTTTTAAACATTCCTTACCAAAAAATAGCTATTTCCCAAACAGTTCATTTGAAATCGGTGTGGTGTCCACCCACGATGGGCACAAAGCGAATGAACAGGCTGCTGATTGCGGGGAGGGGTGGGGTATCTGTCGGTCACATATACGTCTGCACCACGGAAGTGAATTTAAAAGGGGTAGGGGGTGATAATACGTAATCATCAAAGCTGTTTCCTTTTTACCAAAAATCCAAAATGGTTTATACTACATTCCCATCGCTATCTGATTGGGAAGAAAAAAGGAAGCGAGAGAGAACAGGGAGGGGAACAAGGCTAAGAACAGGAGGGTGGAGAGGTGGGTTGGAAGGACAGGGTCTGGAGAAGGGGTGGAGGAGTCATGTACAGAGACGGGTATTCGCTATTGCACCGATGATGGAGCGCAGACCGCTGCCCAGGTGCCACGTCCGGGAGGTCTTTTCTGACCCCTCCCCCAGCTCATTGTCATATCCCCTTCATTAGCCATTTATTGCTGCATAACAAATTGACTCAGAACCATCTCACTCGGTTTCCAAGGCTCGGGAATCCAGGAGCAGTTTAGCTGAGTCCCTGTGGCGCAGTCTCTCGTGAGGCTACTAGCTGGGCCTATATTGTCTTCTGAAGTCTTGACAAGGGACCGAAGAATTTGCTTCCAATATGACTCACTCACGTGGCTGTTGGCAGGCGACCTCTGTTCTTTACCAAGTGGGCTTCTTCACAGGCTGGTTAAGCATCCTCACAGCATGGCAACAGGATTTCCCCAGCAGCAAGTGGTCCAAGAGAGTAAGCAGGAAGCTGCAATGCCTTTTGTGACCTAGTCTCCAGTGACTTGCTTTTTTCATATTCTTTGGCATGAGTTCCTTAGTCCAGCCCACATTCAAGGGAAGAGGACTCAGGCTCCTCCTTTTGAAGGGCATGTCATAGAATTTGTGGACGTATTTTAAACCACCGTACGACTTACCCTCCCTGCCTGCAAGGAGGTCCTGCCCTCTGCTCCGTGCTCCGTGCGGTAAACTAGCGCATTGCATTTATAACGTCAGTTCCTGGCCCATCAGTCTTTTATCCAAGTCATAACAAAAACTGCTAATGGAAATAATTCATACAAAATAAAAAAGAGAGTGGCCCAGACTGCGTACAGTACAAATTTTGCCTGGAGAATCACAAAATTTTAACATAATTAGAGCTCTAAAAATGTGACTTTCGAAAATTGAACTTGTCAAAAATAATGGCCACAAAAGAAGATGGATAATAGCGAAAGCTCTTGCTGTCAGAATTTGATGTGGACAAAAGAGTTGCGCAACAGGAAAAAAAAAAAAAAGAAAAAGAAAAGAAGAAAAATGGGAGTAGCTTAACTGCAGAGCAGAGAAAATTGATTAAAAAATTAGCTTAATGGCACTCATTCTGGAAACACTATCTTTACAGTCAACATTTTTGGTATAATTCTGATTAAAATGCTTGTTAGTACACAGAATAAAAATGTTCTTGAGATTAAAACAGAGACATCTAAATATCTTTGGAGACAAAACATCAGTGACAATATATTTATTCATTCTTTATTTTATTTTATTTTATTTTACTTTTTGACACAGAATCTTGCTCTGTTGCCCCAGGTAGAATGTGGTGGTGTCATCATAGCTCATAGCAACCTCCAATTCCTGGGCTCAAGTGATCCTCCTCCCTCAGCCTCCCAAGTAGCTGGGACTGCAGGCATGGGGCCACCATGCCCGATTATTTTTTTTTAGTAGAGACGGGGTCTTGCTCTTGCTCAGGCTGGTCTCGAACTCCTGAGCTCAA
>RJWJ010027304.1:0-22305 GCA_004363605.1 Indri indri
TTGTATGTTTATTGGCCATTTGCACTCTTCTGTTACTTGCTGGTTCATATATGCAGTACATTCATTCCAGCAGGTCGTCTTTTATTTTTACTGAATTTGTAGGTGCTTTTAAAATATTAGAGATATTAATTCTTTCCTGTGATAAATGTTGGAAATATTTTTCCTACTCTATCATTGTAGAGTATTGTCATTGTATTTTGATTTTGATTATAGTGTCTTATCTTACCATGCAGAACCTTTACATTTTTATGATGCTAAATTATCAACTCTTTTCTTTAAATATTCTAGTTTCTTTGAATTAATTAGTAATGTTTATCCCCACTTGGTTTATGAAACTTCTCCTTGCAGTATTTTATTTATTCTCATTTAATGATACTTTATTGAAAATAAGTATTCAAATAACAATACAAATCTAAGAAAAACAAAAAACAAAAAACAAAAAGAATAAGTTCTCCAGTCCCATCTTCTAATAAAATCAAGTTGTCTCTGGTCCATGTTACTTTCTAATCTTTGACCGTAAAGAAATTCATTTTTTATACTTTTGGAAAAATATTATAAATAATTTTATGTTTTACATATTATATCATATCAGACATATTTTGTATTTTGCTCCAGTTCCCCTCACCAACTACTCTCATCTTTATTAATACCTTGGTATGTCCTTACAAAAATTTTCCCTTGCCTATTAATTTACATACCAATATATGAGATCATGCAATATATATTTCTCTGCTATTTCTTATCTATTTATTTTCTATTGTTACTAAAAATGTTTATATATTTATACTTAAGTATTGATGTATATTATTTTCGTGACTAGAATAACCGAATTAGGACTGTTGCACCCAAACACCTTTGTATTTTTAGTAGACAATGTCAGAATATACTACAAAAAGACTGTATAGTTCTCATTCTCTCCAGCAATTTTGATTTGTATTCTTTCCATTCATATAGTAGCCAGCATAAGTCTTTATTAATGTTAAGAAATGCTTTTATAGTTTCATTTTATCTTTATATCTTTATTCAAATTGGATTTTTATTGTATATGGGGTTAGACAAAGGTTATCTTTTTTTCAGTCAGATAAATATCCAATTGTTCCAATCCCAGTTACTGAACAATTCATTTAACATTTTTTCATAGAATTGAAATACTATATTTATCAGACCAACATGGTTAAAGGTAATTCACTCATTCGACAAATATTTATTGGTAACCTACTATGTGCTGGGCTCTGTTTGGGTGCTGGCAATTCAGGGGGAACAAAATAGATAAACACTCCTGTTCTGGAATTTACAACCCAGTCAATACTCAAACTGGTTTTTAGAGTATGGTGCATTCTGTAACCCTGATTAACTTTTAATTTTCCTATGGCAGTAACATATATTTATAAGTTTGTAGTGTATTTCTTTTAAAATACATATGGTATTTCAAATTCCTATTCATAAATGTTCTCTTTAAAACATTTTGGTAATTTTCACTTTCATTCTTTTTGTCCTTTTTCTTTAAAAAAATATAACGTGTTTTGGACATTTAGAAGTGCACAGAAAATAACGCAGACATATGTATACTTAGCACTGAATTTAAAAGATATTAATATTTTACCATATTTACTTTAGATATGTTTCTCTCAAAAAGAAAAGAGCGTTTCAGTTTCTCTCTAACCTTTTCCTGCCCTCCTGTTTCTGACCCTCATTATCCCCTAAAAGTGAGTCTTAGACACCAGAATTCATTCTAGAGGGGTCCTGCCTCATACGGGGAGGAAGGAATGCTACAGAGAGGCCAAGAAGAATCTGAACAGACGGGTCTTGCTGGCTTTTCTCCCTCAGTCTATTCCCATTAGATTGCACCCCTTTGTCCAGCCACATTTCTACCTGGCTGTCTATTCTTCCTCAAACCTAAGCATAAAAATAGACAGTTTTTCCAGGTCTTAGGGTCTTCATTTCTGAAGGCTCCCACATCAGGTAAAACTTTGATGAATACATTTGTTATGTTTTTCTCTTGTTAACCTGTCTTTTGTTTTAAGAGCGTCAGCCAAGAGTGACTTTTATGATGGGTGAGGAAAAGTAGCACACCTTTTTCTCCCACATATACTGATTTTCAGATTCAGGAATCCCAACGAATCCTAAGTGAGAGAAATAAAAGGAAATTAACACATAAACATGTCAGACTGAAATTGCAGAACACAAAAGATGACGTAACATAAAATGAGCCACAGAAAACATTATCCATGAAGGAAGAAAAAATGGATGCTGACTCTTCCATGGCACAATGAAAGTGACTATGAGAGGAAATTATTGCCATCTTAGAATTTTACACCCAGGAAACTCTTTAAAATAGTGAAGACATTTTCAGATGAACAAAAACGGAGCATATTTGCCACCAAGAGGCTCTCTCCAAAGGACATCCTGAAAAAACATCTAACCTGGGGGTTTAAAGAAGACAGAGCTCTCTGGATGGCAACCCTAAGTGACCAAGGAGAAAGAGAGTAGAGACAGAGTGTCCTAATGTCTTTGCATTGTTAAGAAGGACAGGAAGGGTATTGATTAATTTAGATATTCTAAATTCTCTGTGCTAAAACTTCAGGGGTCTCTATTGAAGGAATAGAAATCAAGGTTAACAACTTTCAGACCAGTAGATGGGAAAAATGAAAAATAAAAAAAAAACCTTAATTCAGAACAAAGCAAAAAAGAAAAATAAAAAGTAAAAGAAGCACTGAAACCGTGGGACAAATGGAAAACAAAAGATGTAGATAGAAATAGGTCCAACTATGACAATAATCAAAGGAAATATAAATGGATTTAACTCTTAAGAGATATAGAATATCAGACAAAATTTGAAAACACAAAACATACTTTATGCCACTTTCAAAGCAAAAGCATCAGAAATGATGTACCAGGCAAATGAAACATAAAGGAAAGCAGGTGTAGCCTTATTCATATCAGATGAAATAAAATTTAAGGCAAAATATATTATTGTAGATAAAGAATGTAACTAAATGATACAACATTTAATTGACAAGAAGATAGATTCTACAAGACTCAAACTTTCGTGCACCAAGTAAAGTAGCTCCAAACTATATAAACAAAACTTGAGGCTACAAAGAGATATTGATAAATTGACCATAAGGTGGGAGCTTTTAAGATACTTCCCAATAATTTATAGGTCAAGAAGACAAAAATTATGAGAATGTAGAACACTGGAATAGCAACCATGTTTGTTCTAAGGGACAGGTATTAATATAAAACCCTTCATCACCAGATTAAAGAACATACATTCTTTTCAAACACCCACAGGATATTTGCATAGAACATAAATCAAGTAAAAATAATTTAAAAATCAGGATTATACCTTATCACACCTTCACAGACCATAATGAAGTTAAGTTAGAAGGAAATAACAGATAATAAAAATAGCCCATAACTAAAACAATACCCAAATCTTGGAAATTTTAAAATCACACTTCTAATAAATTCATGGCTAAAAAAAGAAATCCTAATATATGTTAGAAAGTGCTTAGAACTGAATGATGACAATAGTACATATGAAAATGTGTGCAATACAGCTAACATTATACATAAAAGAAATTTTATAGCTTTAAATGCTTAGATATGCTCCTTAGAAAATATGAAGAAAGACTGAAAATTAACATGACCAAGCATCCAATTTAAGACATTGTGGTAAAGAAAGAGAACAAAGAATGCCTGGAAACATGTTACCTTGCGGAGACACTTTAACACCTCCACCCACACTCACCCAAAGGAGGAGAACCGACTTACCTGAGCAGCAAGTTTGGGAAAAAGAATTGAGCATGCTTGACGGGCTCTTCTGGAGGTCTCGTTTTCAGACCTTGCATCCTCTTGAGAGGACGCACTACATCTTGGTTTGTTCTCTCACCACATTGTAAGTTTAGCTGAGCAAACTCTACCTCTGATAAGGGTCCATTGCTGTTTTTAGCACTGCTTGTGAACAGGACATGAGACCTCTAATTCTTGGACAAAGTATAAGTAAGCCTGTGTGTTCTTTGATCAGCTCTGTCAGTAATAGGGTAACATTTCAATTTCCATCTGTCTTTTGTGTGTGTCATAATTAGTCCCAAATTTGAGAAAGGAAAGGTAATACATTTATTTGCCTCTCTCCCAAATCCCATCACTATATATTATGGGATAAGATACATTATGGTGACAGAAGAAATAAGGGTGAGAATTGGGGAAGACATTTTAATGGGAAACCTCTTACATAGGCTTTAGGAAATTTTTTATTTCTTTTCACAGAGCATGAGACATTCTACTGCTTGCTTTCATGATGCCAGCAAACGTAATGAGTTCTTGAGAAGTGTGTGTGCCTGGCTTGTTCTAGGAATGTTAGAATTATAAGAGAAGGTCCTCATAGTAGGATACTTTGAAGGCTCACACTGCTTCTAAGTAGCTTACAAAGGATGTTTCTTTCAGTGGGCATCTAAATCCAGTTACTTCTGGATCGGTGGTGGAAACTTGAATGAATACCATTAAATTGACCATGAGTCCTAGTTTAGAGGATTTATTTTTAATAAATTCATAATTCTTTAGTGGGAAGTTGGGAGAGACTATGTCAGAGGCAACTAGTTTGATTTCATTTTAATCTGAATGCCCTGTTTTCTTATATTTCTTTTTTTCTTTTCTTCACATACACATACATTCTTATATACCACAAACATACAGACTTACATATTTAAAATATGTATATATATGTATTTATACACACCAATAATAATGCAAATGAACATAAATATGTGTGAGTATATATGTATATGTGCTTGTAGATCATGCATGTATATATAAAGATGAACATAAGTATGTATGTATTCATACCTACGCACATATATTTTAGTGTTTCTTCAGGTAGATATCAGTGATCCACTAATTTGATACTGTTGGGGCTCAGAAAACAATACCCCAAAATGAAGGCCTCGGAAGCAAAAATTTTTCTCCGATCTTCTCCTGCCCTCCTGGCTCTTCGTCCCACTCTCCCCTGAGGTTGGCCATAGAAATGAGAATCCCTATTCCCCATGTGGGTCATAGAACCCAGAACCCCTTTTCCCCAAATCCAGCCATAAAACCTAAAGTTAATTACTGTAACTTTCCCTTTTCCTTTCTGTGTAAAAACTGGCAAAAAGAAATTATCTGACCAAACTTGTTTGATTGTAGGTCATAAGACCCATTCCAGAGAGGGCCTTGCCCACACTCAGAAGGGAGGAATACTGCTCAGAGAGGCCAAGAAGAATCCAGACAGACAGGCCTTGCTGGGTTTCCCACTCAGTGTGTTAGCAGTCACACCATTTTTGTCCAATCGTATTTCTACACAGCTGTCCATACTTTGTTGAACCTAAGCATAAAAATGGACAATTTCCGCTATACCTTGGGGTCTTCATTCTGAAGGCTCCCATGTATGTGTGTTAAATGAATTTGTATACATTTTCTCCAATTAATCTGCCTTTTGTGAGCTGATATTTCAGTGAAACTTCAGAAGGCCAAGGAGAACTTTCCCATGGGCCGCTGTAGTACCATCATACATAAGTATACAAAGTAGCTTCAGTTTTATTTCTCAAAGCACAAGTGAGAATTTCAAGTCCATTTTAAATGGTCATTTGCTCTGGACAAGAAAGTCATTAATTCATTCAGGGTAAACTACTCTGTTTTTGAGTTGAAAATAATATCAAAAAGCTAGTTGAAAAAGTTTTTCTTCTTTTCTTTTTAAGATTGTTTGAGCATTGATTTTAAGCTGAGTCTGGGGTTTGTGCTTTTGTTTCTATAGACCTTCACTAGTTTTTATTTCCGTTGTACCTTTTTAGGTGGGTACAAATACACCTATTCAAATATTAAGAGTTGTCTTCTCAGTCCAGCAAATCTTTAAGAGTTTTCTGTTGTTTTTATCTAATAGTTGTTTTTTGATTCTGCAGAATTATAGACAGAAATAGAATCTTCTATTGAGTTATGAAGACGTTCATGTTTTATTTATTCATTTTTGAATTTTACTAATATTATGATGTGTAAGTTATGTGCAGTGATTTGTTTTAGGTGCCATGGGGAATACATTTCGGCAAAGGACACTCTTCTCCCTTGTATTTGCTTCGCGCGGCTCCTGAAAGCTGGGGTCATGGCAGGTGGAGGTCGCTGTTCAGTATCCCACTTTCTCTATAAGAGGAGGATTTCTGATTTCTACAGTGACATAAACTGAGGCCTGTGAGGGCAATGGGTGTAGTATGATGTAATATAGGTAATTTGAATGCTGATTTATTTACTTGTTTTATTTATTTATTTCCGTTGACCAGGGATTGTTTTTAAATAAATACTTTTTCCACTTATCGAAGTTCACCGAAGAACTCCCTAAATTATTTAATCTTCTTCATTCTTCAGGAATTATTTACTGACACAGCAGAGCACCATTTCATATCTTACATCCCAGGGCTCTCATGCACTCCTTGTGGGCCGCACTAAGATGACGTCCACAGTTCTCTCCCTTCTCGATGATTCGCGCATTGCGCGCCCTCTGGGTCTCCGCGCAGGCGCAGCAGCGCGTCAGCAGCGTCTGAGACTCAGACCCAGCAGGACTTGCCGCCACCTCGCAGGGCATCTTTCGCGCCAAAAGCAGCTACGAGCCTCAGCAGAGGTCGAGCCTAGGTAAGAATTTTGCTTGGCTTTATTTTTAATTCTTTCTCTTAAGTTGCAATGAAGTCTTATACATTTAGGGAGCCCGAATTAATTAATATCCTCTTCATTCAGAGGATTTGAGAAAATTCAGGTTGATTCATGGGACATTATCCCTTTGTACGCACTACGTTGGGAGGGCTAAAAAGAGGGCACCCACATGTAAATAGAAGATGCAAACCTGCCTTTACTGCATACTTTATTTACCTCCTTGTCCTTTCCAGACTTTTTAATATCTTGCCTTTCTTTATATGTGATCAGCACAGAATATATCCCCCAAATGCCTCGTGAGTTCTCCCTAAGCTACTCCCAAATAGGGCTTTGATGATGGGCAATTTCTTTTTTTTTTTCTGTTAACTTGTCTTCATTATCTGTGTTTAGGGCATTCATAATTTGGCAAGGTGGGGTCATGGCAGGTATGGGTGGCCATTCAGCATCCACTTTCTTTTCCAGAGGAGTATTTCTGATTTTTTTTTTTTAAATCTAGAATATCTTTATGGCGTCCATTTGGGATCATAGATAGTTACAGCTGGGATCCTTTTCCTTCTCTGCATTTGTGATGTAGGATTTATGAAATTTGATATGATATGTATATGCTGGATATTGGGGAAGCCATGTTTTATAAGCCACATGCTACAGCATCAGAATGTTGCATATGAAGGATGAAGCCATATGGGCACCCTTTAGTGCTAACTGACAGCTGATATGTGTCATAACCTGTGTGGAGCCCATGAGAAGGAAGGGTCATCAGTCGAGACTCCTGAAGAAAATCACTGAAAGTTTCACTCCTTCTTCTCTTGGCTTCAATCCTTTCTCTGGGCTAGTGGTTTTTATGTTTGAAGGGCCTGGGAGTGAGTGGAGAAGGGCTTGGGAAAGCTATTGCCATGGAGACAGGTTGACCCTATATAGAAATTAGAGACTTTTGGATACTGTCAATAGAGTGAAGGCACATGTGTTGCTGGCCTCCTCACAGAAAAACAACTTGGGAGAAACTAAAGAAGACGAAGTCATGGTTCCTAGACTCTAACAACAATTACTACTATGGAACAACAACAGCAAAGTGCGGACAACTCCAGGGAGGGAGAAGGCTGGCTGTCTCTTTTTACTGGGATGAGGTGGGTGGTGTTATCAAAACCTCAAGGTGGTTTCAACCTAGGTCCACTTGCTCACCACACGAAGATCCAATTATTGAGACAATGAGGACTGCCAAGGAAGAAAGGAATTTTTAATACAAAAGATGTCTTTTTGGGAAAATTGGAGAAGCTGCCTCAAATTCCTCTATCTGACTAACAGGAGATCATGGGCTTTTTGAGGAGGGGCTACATGCCTTGGAGCAAGGCAGGTTGAGGGGGATGATGAGTCTTGGTGTCAGGAAGTCTGCTCTGGGGCCTTCAGAATCTCAACCTCCCTTATCTTGCAGAAAATCCACCATTTCTGGGAAACAACTCAAAAAGTCAAGTAGTTAGTTCAGGGAGAGGTAATAAAAAACATGTAGGAGTCATTGAAATTTGTTCATGGAACTGGTTACAGTAGCTGCACCTTGGCTCCTGGGGCAGAAAGTGGAAGCACTGAGAGGTTACATTGGAAAAATGTTTGTAAACTCTCTTTTGCTTTTCACCTGCAATGCCTTTAGACAATCATTGCCTGCTCTATCATGAAAGAAATAAGTAGCAACCAGCCAGCCATGAAATATGAGGACAGTGCAAAAACCTAGACTGACTGAGTTGCTGATGGAAACAGGTGTGAACTGACCAGCCACACACATGTGTCAGGCCTTTATGGCTCCCTCGCAAACCGTCAGGACTGTGTATTAGGGGAGCCACCTTAAAGGTGAAATCCAGAGAAAGCTTTGGCCTGATGGAGCAGCAGTGATTAAAAGTGATGGTGGGGGTTCATGGTACTTGGCAACACTCTCCACTTCTTCAATCAGGGGTCAAATGACTTTTTCTTTAAACTGCCAGCCAGTAAATATTTTCGGCTTTTTGAGCCATATGGTGTCTGTTACAACTACTCAACTCTGCCGTCGTAGTGCTAAAGTTGCCACAGACAGTATGTAAATGAGTGGGTATTTCTGTGTTCCAATAAACTTCATTTGCAAAAATAGGCCATGGGTCAAATTTGGCCTATGGGCCATAGTTTGTAGACTACTGCCTTAGTTAACCAGACTGAGGTAGACTGATAACACGGCCTTTGACTCTTCATCAACTTGCATTACCAGAAAGAGAAGTTGGTGTCTCTAAGGGTGCGTGGGTTCACAGGCAAACAATTGACAAGGAGTAAAGCTCCTATTAAAAAAAGTCCACAACACTGTGCACCAACTGAAGTAGAATTACTAATAGTACAAGACCTTAAAATAAATAAAGATACTCCAGGACTTAAGGGGAGATATTAGAAAAATAAGAAAGAACAGAAAATCACAAACAAGAATTGAACAGAAAATGTTAATGTGTAAGATATAAAAATTAAAATAAAAAATACAATGCATTGTAGGGTTAATATTGCTGAAGAACCATTAGTGAGTTGGAAAACCACACTGGGGACTCTCAGAAAGCAGCAAGAAAGGATAATAAGGTAGAACATACTAAAAACAAAACAAAACAAAAACCGAGACATACAGAGAGGTGACAGTAGGAGAGAAAAAAAATAGAGGAAAGGTAATATTTGAGAAAATCATAGAGGTACATTTCTCAGAATTAGGAAAAAAACCCAGTTCTTGAATTGAAAGGGCTTATAGAATGCCAAACAGAATAGAAAATTGAAACTGTATCCTTATTGTTAAGTAAAAATTATGACAGCCCATTGTTTCAGACTTAGCTCCTGCACTAAGCCTCAACAGACCAGACCAAATCAAAATAAAATTACTCATGCTAAATGCCACATAATCAAACTGAAATTTTAAGAAAGTGGATAGATCCCAAAACAGACCATTTTCCCCCCTGAAAACAGTAGATTCCAGTCTACCTGAGTCAGCATAATAAGAAAGCCTTCTCTGTAAAAGAAGTCCCTTTATAAAAAAGTAACTTGAAGTAACCACCTGATGTTAACCATTTCCCCCATATTGTTCTCTTTCCTTTTTCCTATCTTTCAAAACCCACTGTTCTACCATTGCCCAGTGGGAGCTCTCATTCTGTTTTGTGGAATGAAAGCTGTCCCAGTTTAAGAATCACAAATCAAAGCCAATTTTATCTATAACCAAATTTGTTGTAATTTTTTCTTTTGACACTGCTTTAGATGCATTAAAGTTCTCAATGTGGAAAAAAAACTGTAAAGCTAATAGAAGAAAATACAGTAGAACACTTGTGTAATCTGAGGTGGGGTACTTTTGTTGGTGTTAAAACTCAAAAGCATAAATCATAAGGCAAACAACTGATAAATTTGAATTATGTAAAAATTAAGGATTTCTGATTTCTTTTATTATTTTATATATATTTTATTATTATTATTTATTTCAGAATATTACAAGCATACAAATATTTGGTTATATGGATTGCTTTTGTATAGCTTGAGTCAAACTATAAGTGTGCCCACCTTTAAGAAGATAGTGTACATTGTACCTCTTAGTTGTGATTTCATGCATCCCCTCTTCTCCTCCCCCACACCTGCTTGATTTCTGCTGAGATTTACTTCTGTATGTGCTCATGAGTGCTGATCAGTTAGTTCCAATTTAATAGTGAGTACATGTGGTATTTGTTTTTCCATTATTGTGATACTTCACTTAGGAGAATGGTCTCTAGTTCCATCCAGGTTGTTATAAAAGGTATTAATTCATCATTTTTTTGTATCGCTGAGTAGTATTACATGGTATACATACACCACATTTTATTAATCCACTCGTGAATTGATGGGCACTTGGGTTGATTCCACATCTTTGGGATCGTGAATTGTGCTGCAATAAACATTCAAGTGCAAGTGTCTTTTGGTAAAATGGCTTTTTTTTTTTCCTTTGGGTAAATACCCAGTAGTGAGATTTCTGGATCAAATGGTAGGTCTACTTTTAGTTCTTTGGGGAATTTACATACTGTTTTCCATAGAGGTTGTACTAATTTTCAGTCCCACTGACAGTGTATAAGTGTTCCTTTCTCTCCGCATCCATTCCAACATCTGTTGTTTTGGGACTTTTTTATAAAAGCCATTATTACTGGAGTTAGGTGATACCTCATTGTGATTTGGAATTGCATTTCCCTGTTTCTTAGAGACATTGAGCATTTTTTTCAAATGTTTATTGGCCATTATTCTATCTTCTTTTGAAAAGCTTCTGTTCATGTCTTTTGTCCACTTTTTAATGGGGTTGTTTGATGTTTTCTTACTGATTTATTTGAGTTCTTTGTAGATTCTTGTTAGTAACCCTTTATTGGATGTATAGCATCCAAATATTTTCTCCCATTCTGTAGGATGTCTGTTTTCTCTGTTGATTGTTCCTTGGCTATGAAGAAACTTTTTAATTTAATAAAGTCTCATTTATTACTTTTTGTTGGTGCTGTGATTGCCCTTGTGGTCCTCTTCATGAATTCTTTGCCTAGGCTAACATCTAGAAGAGTTTTTCCAACATTTTCATCTAGAATTCTTAAAGTTTCATGTCTTAGGTTTAAGTGTGTTATCCATCTTGAATTAATTTTTGTGAGAGGTGAGTGCTATTTCAATCTTCTACATGTGGCTGTCCAATTTTCCTAGCACTATTTATTGAATAGGGATTCTTTTCCTCAGTGTATATTGTCATCTGATTTGTCAAAGATCAGATGGCAATATGTGGATGGTTTTATATCTGGGTTCTCTCTTCTGTTCAATTGTATGTCTTTATTTTTGTGCCAGTACCATGCTGTTTTGGTTACTATGATCTTGTAGTATAGCTTGAAGTATGGTAAAGTGATGCCTCCTGATTTGTTCTTTTTGCTTAAGGTTACTTTGGCTATTTGGGCTCTTTTCTGGTTTTATATGAAGTTTAGAATTATTTTTTGTAGCTCTTCAAAAAATGATGTTGGTATTTTAGTTGGGATTGCACTGAGTCTGTAAATCACTTTGGGTAGTATGGACATTTTAACAATGTTGATTCTGCTGATTCATGAACATGGTAAGTTTTTCCATTTGTTTACATCCTCCACAATTTCCTTCCTTAGTGATTAATAATTCTCCTTGTAGAGATCATTTACCTCCTTGGTTAAATATATTGCTAGGTATTTTATTTTCTTTGTTGCTATTGTGAAAGGTATTGAGTCTTTGATTTGATTCTCAGCTTGACTGTTGGTATATAGGAATCCTACTGATTCTTGTGCATTGATTTTTCTAACCTGAGACTTTGCTAGATTCATTTATCATTTCCAGTAGTCTCTTGGCAGAATCTTTGGGGTTCTCTGGATATAAGATCATATCGTCAGCAAAGAGCCACAGTTTGATCTCCTTCTCTTGCCTGATTGCCGTGGCTAGGACTTCCAGCACTATGTTGAATAAAAGTGGTGAGAGTTGGCATCCTTGCCTCATTCCAGCTCTAAGTGGCAATGATTTCAACTTTTCCCATTCAGTATGATGTTGGCTGTGGGTTTGTCATATGTGGCATTTATAATTTTGAGATTTGTTCCATCTATGCCTATTTTTTTAAGAGTTCTTATAAAAGGGTGCTGAATTTTGTCAAGTGCTTTTTCTGCATCCATATGATCTTTGTGCTTCTGTTTATGTGGTGAATCTTTTATGGATTTATGTATATTGAACCATCCTTATATCCCTGGGATGAAGCCCACTTGGTCATGGTAGATTATTTTTTTGATGTTCTGCTAAATTCAGTTTGCAAGAATTTTATTGAGAATTTTTCAATGAATATTTATAAAGGATATTGGTCTATAGTTTTCTTTTTTTGTGGTGTCATTTCCTGGCTTTGGTATAAAGGTGAAACTGAATTTGTAGAATGAGTTGGGGAGGATTCCTTTCTACTCGATGCTGTGAAATAATTTCTTCGGTATGTGTACCAATTCTTTGTAGGTCTGATAGAATTTGGCTGTGAAACAATCTCATCTGGGACTTATTTTTGTTGGAAGACTTTTTATTGCTGCTTCAATTTTACTGCTCATTTTTGGTCTGTTCAGGAGTTCTGTTTCTTCCTGATTACGCTTTGGGAGGTTGTGTGTTTCCAAGAATCTGTGCATTTTCTTGATGTTTTCAAGTTTATGTGTGTAGAGATTTTTATAGTATTCTGAGATGATATTTTGTATTTCTATGGTATCAGTTGTAATATCACCTTTTTCATTACTGATTGAGCTTATTTGGGTCCTTTCTTTTATACTTCTGGTTAATCTAGTGAGGGGTAGATGTATCAATTTTATCTTTTCAAAGAACCAACTTTTTGTTTGATTAATCTTGTGTATAATTATTTTTGCTTTTGATTTCATTTAGTTCTACTCTGATCTTAGTTATTTCTTTTCTTCTGCTGGGTTTGTGTTTGATTGCTCTTCCTTTTCTAATTCCTTGAGATGATTCATTAGGTTGTTGATTTGTACTCTTCTTGTCTTTTTGACATTGGCATTTAAATCTTTGAATTTTTCCCTTAGGACTACTTTGCTGAATCCCATAGATTTTGATAACTTGTGTCTCCTTTGTCATTTACTTTGAGGAATCTTTTGATTTCCATCTTAATTTCCTCCCTGACCTAATAATTATTCAGCAGGAGGTTGTTTAATTTCCATGACTGTGTGGAGTTGACTGTTTCTATTGGAGTTGATTGCTAATTTTATTACACTGTGGTCTGAAAAGATATATGGTATAATTTCTATATTTTTAAATTTGTTGAGACATGTTTTGTGGCCTAGGATGTGATTGATCTTAGAGAATTTTCCATGTGCTCATGAGAAGAATGTATATCGAGTGGTTTTTGGGTAGAATGTTCTGTAAATGTCTGTTACACCATTTGTTCTAGAGTCCCGTTTAAGTCCAATGTTTTTTTGTTTATTTTCTGTTTGGAGGATCTGTCCAGGTCTGTCAGTGGGGTATTGAAGTCTTCGGCTATCACAATGCTTCAATTTATCATTTTGTTGAGATCTAGTAGGGTTTGTTTCATGAATCTGGGTGCACCTGTATTGGGTGCATAAAGATTTAGGATTGTTATGTCTTCTTGTTGAATTACTCCCTTTACCATTATATAATGACCATCTTTGTCTTTCTTTACTATTGTTTATTTGAAGTCTGTTATCTGATATGAGAATGGCTACACCAGCTTTCTTTCGATTTCCATTTGCATGAAATATTCTTTTCCATTTCTTCACCTTGAGTCTAAATGCGTCCTTTTGGGTTAGATGTGTTTATTGGAGACAATGGGTACTTGGCTTGTTTTTTTATCCATTCAGTCAGCCTATTTCTCTTAAGTGGGAAATTCAAGCTATTCACATTTGTTGAAAGAATTGGTAAGTGGGATTCATTCCTGTTCATCTTGTTGGGCAGAACCTTATTGCTTTGTTTTACCTCTTGAGCCATTATTTTATATGCGCTCTGAGCTTTAGCTTTTGGGTGATTTTACACTGGTGGGTTTCCATTGTGCTGACCAATATGTAATATAGACCTGAGTACTTTCTGTGGGGCAGGTCTGGTCTTGACAAATTCCCTCAGTGTTTTCTTGTCTGAGAAAGTCTTTATTTCTCCCTCATATAAGAAACTTAATTTTTCAGAATACAAAGTTCTAGGTTGGCCATTATTCTGTTTAAGAAAACTGACAATGGGCCCCCAATCCCTTCTGGCTTGTAAAGTCTCAGTTGAGAAGTCTGCAGTTAGCCTGATGGGTTTTCCTGTGTAAATTATGTGAGGTTTTCAACTTACAGCTCACAGGTGTTCCTCCTTCATGTTAACTTGCCAGTCTGGTGAGTATGTGTCCTGGTGATTGCCTCTTTGTCATTAATCTCCCAGGTGTTTGTTGAACTTCTTTTATCTGGATATCTAAATTTCTAAAAAGACCAGGGAAGTTTTCCTCAATTATTCCATCAAATATGTTTCCCAATCCTTGTGTGTTTTCTTCTTCAACTTCAGGGATGCCTATGATTTTTCTGTTTGGCCTCTTTACATAATCTCATATTTCTTGTAGGCTTTGTTCATTCCTCTTATTTCTCTGTTCTTTATCTTTGACTGACTTGTTTATTTCAGAGGTGTTGTCTTCAAGGTCTGAGATTCTTTCTTCTACCTGATCTAGTCTATTCTTAAAACTTTCCACTGTGTTTTGTATTTTCGTGAATTAATTTTTTATTTCCAGAAGTTCTATTTGATTTTTTTTAGTAATTTGATTTCTTTAGTTAATTTTTCATTTATTTCCTGTATTGTTTTTGTGGTTTCTTTTTGTTGATTTTCCATTTTCTCTTGTATTTCATTGAACTTCCTTATAATTCATATTTGGAAATCTTTATCTGTCATTGCAGTATTTTCATTTTGGTTGGTAGACATTGGCAAAGAGTTATTATTTTCTTTTGGGGTTTTCATTTTGCTCTGATTTTTGCATGTTTTCCTAGTTCTTTTGCTGATTCCTTCTGGCCTATTGATCGAATCCTGGGGTTGCTATGTCTGGTTTGTGGGCCTGTCTCCAAATCTCTGAAGAGAGATCCCTGACTGTACCAGGGAGGGGAGTGCTGGTCTTGAGTTGCCTATGGGGTGTTCAGGCAGGTTTGATGGTCCTCATGGGTTGCTTCTGACCTGCTGTCTTCACCATTTCCCAGTAGTGAGAATTGTATTGGTTCTCCTAGCTTAATCTCCGAGATGGCAGGTGGTACATGTGAGTAAGAATCAGCCACACCCTTTTTTCTTAAGTTGGAAGGCACTATCATGAGCTATAGACTTGTTCCCCTGTCACTGGTTGATGTTTGTGTGAAAGAGCCAGCTGTCAAGATGTTCTTTTCTCCTCATGATAAGCTCTCGTGTTGAGGTAGTTGAGTGCCCCAAGCTTTAGGGGGGACCCTGTAGCTCCCAGGGCGTTGCTTGGTCTCTCCTCCCACTGAAGTGGGGGAATGAGCAAGGAAGGTGGTGGCTAGATTGCTGGAGCCTGAAAGGCTTTGCAAAGCCTCGGCTGGGCTCAGATATTGCTTTTCCTGCCACTAGGGGGAGCTGTTGGTAGGAGGACCAGGACAAGTTCTCCAAACTGGGAAGGCTGTTCACCTGGGAGGGCCTAAACTCTTGAGTGCTAAGGTCCCAGGCTGAGATGTTTCTGCCCTTGTCCAGTAGTGCAGTTTTTTTCTGGGGAGGGCTGAGTGCTCTCCCAGATCACTGCTCCTTGGATCCCTACAGCACACTCCCTTCAGTTGAGTCCACATGTGTTCCCTTACCACCTGAAGTCATCTCTCAAACTTCCCCCTGGTCTGTGTGTCTGACCCACTAGTGCGCATCCCCCCCGAATACCGGAGAGCAGAAATTTCCCTATTTGTTCACACCTATTCCACTACAAGTCCTCAAAGGAAGAGGAGTTGGTCCGTCTATTTATGAGGACCACAGCCAGGAGCATGGAGAGAAGTGGCCTCTCGCGGTGAAGCGTCTGGAGTGGGGTCTTGGGGCCCAGGGGCAGTGCTGGGATCTCCCGGTGGTGTCCTCGGCCAGGCAGGAGCTCTAGAGACACAGAGGTGGAACATCAGGCTCTGGCGTATGAGCCTCAGAACCAAGACTGGGGAGAAGCCAGAAGTAGGGTGGTGGGGGTGTTGGGGCTGATCCAACCTGGAGTGGGTGGTCAGGGCTGAGCAGGCATCAGGTAGTTGGGACCTGGTGGGCAGAATCAGGGCCACACAGGTGGTGGGTTGTTCCGCTGGCTCAGGTACTGGATGCGAAGTCAAATGGGCAGAGGTCAGTTCTAGCAGCCAGGAACCACAGAGTTCTACCCGCCCTCCCCAGGACCCACCCAAGCAGTTGCCTAAAGCCTCCCAGGTTGCAGCCCATGTTATCAGATCCCATTGAGTTGTTGGGGAGGGGCATTTGGTTTCCAGTCACTGGGATACACCTTCTTCCTGTTCCCTCTCCAATCTAGTGGGGGCAATATGAAGGCTGCAGATCAAAGCTGTGTCTGGTGCTGACTCGGTGCCATGCCCCTGAGAGCTCAGGATGGCTTTAGCTGCTGCCCACTCCCCACCACACCTGTTGTCTGGTGCAAAGATTCTACACAGACTCCAGGCAGGTCCCTGATCTGTGACAGTGGAGAGAGCCCTCTCACAGCTCAGCCACAGAGCCTGCAGGGTGAACATGGTGCTCCAGGGCTTTATCCTGCTAATCTTCCCCATGCACGTGCTTTGATATTATCAAATGTATCCCCTGTCACCTTCTTTTTTCTCCCCCACACTGAGTCTCACACTGCTTCTCTATTGTTTTACAATGTTCCTTCCAAGAGCTGCCTGTAGGTAGGCTCCTGCTTCCTATTTACTCTTCTTTCCTTGGGAGCTGAGCGGTCGCAGGCTGCTTCTAATCTGCTATTTTTCCTCTCCTGATGACTCCTTCTGGTGGTATTCTCAGGATAAAGTCTTCCAATGGCAGTGGGCTGGACTCTACACCTGATCCCATGGACAGCCATGGGGGAAACTTCCCTCAGGCGGAGAGACTTGCTTGCAACATGCTTGGCGCCAACCTCCTTCCCTGCAGTAGTGGCATGTCTAGGGGCCGGCGGCTGAACCAGCCCCGGCAGCACCTGCCTGGGACCCGGACTTGGGCATGGGAGGTCTCACTGCTTCACTGTGGGTCGGTGGTCAGCTCCGCAGTGGATCACTGGGCACTGCGACAGTCCTGCAGGCTGGAGCCCCTTGAGAGGCTGGCAGGACCCTATTTACTTTTCTTTCCTTGGGAACTGCAGGTTCATGGGCTGATTCTAGTCTGCCATCTTCCTTCTGCAGCCCCTAATTTCTTTTAAACAATGTATACTTTGGACAAGTTTAACATACAGATGAATGTATGAATTTGGAGAAGGTATTTGCGATTTTTACAAGCAACAAAAGATTAATATTTACAGAATTTTTACAAATCAACAAGAATAAGGATCCCAATAGACAAACAAGCAAAAAATAGCAATTTACAGGAAACTCAAATAAGAACAAGCAAATAAATATAACTTCAATTTAATCAGTAGTGAAATGCATAGTAAAACAAATAAGAATAATAGAAAGGAAAACGGTGCAGAAGCAGATGCTGGGGAACTTTTCCCTTGGCTCTCTGAAGGTTTGCTGAAAAATCAGTTCATAAAAGACAGATTAATTGGAGAAAAGGCATACAACTTTATTTATCATGTATACATGGAAGCCTTCAGAATGAAGATCAAAAGACACAGAGAACATTGTCCATTTTTATGCTTAGGTTCAACAAAATATGGACAGACATGTAGAAATATGATTGGACAAAAAGAGTATGACCTAATGCTAATAGACTGAATGGGAAAACACTGCAAGGCCTGTCTAGATTCTTCTTGGCCTCTCTGAGCAGCATTCCTTCCTTTGGGGTGTGGGACAGGGCCCTCTCTGGAATGGGGGTCTTATGGTCTATAGTCAAACAAGGTTGGTCAGATAATTTCTATATAGCCAGTTTTTACACAGAAAGGTGGAGGGAAAGTTAGAGTAATAGCATTAGGTTTCTATGGCTGGCTCTGGGGAAAAGGGGTTCTGGTTTCTAAGACCCGCCTTGGGGAGGAGGGATTCTAGTTTCTATGGCTAGCCTCGGGGGAGGATGGGATCAGGAGACAGGAGGGCAGGTGAAGGTCAAAGAAAAACTTTTGCTTCTGGGGCTGCTTCTGAGTCCTTCATTTTGGGATATTGTTTTCAGAGTCTCAACACAGACCATAGATTAATAAGACACAATTAGGAGGCATGGAGTAGATATACACATAAAAATCTACTTATCTCTATGAAACGGTTCTCAGTTAAAAAAAAAAGAAGCATGATATGGTATATAAAATAATGTTATTTATGTACATTAAAAATATGCACACTGTCAAAGCAAAAATTGCACCAAACTTGAACAGGCAAGGAAGACTTCATTCGCAGCTGTCAAAATAGGGGAGAAAGTCTAAAACTCAGTCTGAACTTAACTCCACTGAAACAAATGTGGGAAGGTTTAAAGCACTGTGGTGAGACACTAAAAGAGGTTGATCAATGAGATATGTCAAGCACATTAACTTATTTCTAAGTTTGCATTAGTTTTCTTGTCTGTCATTAGGCCATCTGTGTTTGCTAATTGGCCCTGAGTGATGTCAGGCTCCTACCCTTCCTCAGAGATTGGGAGATACCATGGATCCTGGGCTGTAAAACTGGCAAGAGGCTTTTAAAAAGATTAACATCTCCAAGGGGATAGAGAAAGTATTTACAATTATAGGTTTTCTAAAATAAATGATCTAAATAAAGGGAAGTCCTTTATTTAGAATTAGGAAATAGACCACCAAAAGTTTAGTCAACATGAAGAGAATGTTAAGGCTGTCTTAGTCAACACAAAGCAACAATACACATTATACAGCAATTGATACACATAATTATTGTCTGTCAGGAGAGCAAAGGGGAATAGGGCCAAAAAGGGAGTTAAATAGGTCGACCTGAGACATATGATTAACTGAGCTCTCTCCTCTTGAGGTCCAAAAAAAAAAAAAAAAATACAGAAGGAAAACCCCCAAGGTTTTCGTGATCATTCTGGATGATTTCAGTGATGCTCTGTTATTATCAGGCTATCCAGAATTCTCTGGGCCACCGTGATAAATTCATTTTACAATTCCTTAGTCATTAGCACCACAACCCACAAATGAAATTTCCCTGGAGCTACTGCTCCTTACTGACGCAAACATTCTTACCAAGGCCCCTACCTTTTGATATTTTTCATAACTGTTGAGCACCTACTTGTAGGGTAAATCTTGGTCCAAGTTCTTTATACTTTAGGGTTGTGCCTTGGTCCCTGAGAAATTTCATTGCCTAATCTCTGTTCTACTCACTTGCCTGCCTCACCCCATCATTCAAAAGAGCAGTCAGATACCCGGTTAGTCCTTTATTGATCAATCGTGCCTAGGAATATTGAACTAAAATGTAATATGTAAACAAATAGCATTGAATCTTGTGGAATCTATTGGAAATGCAAAATATTGGGTCCCAGTCAAGAACTAGAATTAAAATCTACATTTTTAAACAAAGTCTCTGTGTAATTTGTTTGCCTATTAAAATTTGAGAAGTGCTGTTGTAGGTTTGGATGAAACCCTTATGTCACAGACAACATGGCCACCTTATTTTATAAGTGAAACGACTGAGAGAAATATAAATTATTTTACTTTTGTGAAGCTACTGTTCTAGTTTGTGGGTAGACCATGATTGGAACCCAGGACACTTGATTCTCACTCAAAGACTAGTTCTAGACATTCCCTTATTGTCTAGTGGTTGGGATTTGCTGCTCTCAAGGATTAGCTCTAAACCACAGTGTAGCTTGTCATTTCTAGGTTTCCTGGGGTTGATCTCTGGTCAGGTTTCTACTTCTCTGATCTGCATCAGTTTGGCATCTGCCTCAGCTGTTTCTGTCAGCTGCTCTCATTCTTGTCAATCCCTGGGATGGTCCATACGTAGGAGACAGCTGTGTGTCCCTCTTGCCAGTGTCCTCTCTTGCACTGTGTAGTTGCAGCATGTTCTCATGCATGAAGAACAGTGTGTACAATTACGCTCTCTGTCAATATGCCGTGTGATCTGGGCCCTAACGGTAAGTTTATGTCACCTATGCCTTATTAATATTCATGGACAGAGTACTTTCATAAGTTTAGAGAATTGGGTCAAGCATAACCTCCTGTCACACCTGATATGATAGACTTCTGTGTTTCAATTTATTAAAAATCATTCTTTATTAAATGAAATTTCAGTCCTTTCATTCTGTCAAATTGATTCTGCACTGAAACCAGGACCCTTGTAGTTTCAAAACTGGAAATAAATTGCTATGTGAGTTATTGAATTTTATAAATGCCATCTATATTAAACTTTATCTCTAAAGTCCTCAACACTGAATTTCTGTTATATACAAGACAATTTGTATGCAATAAAAAATATAATTGCTCATGTTTGCTCAATATACTTCTTTCAAAAGTTTCAGGTTTGTCTCTAAGGTGGAAATCAATAGAAAGAGAGATGGCTGAGACCCATGATAGTAAATTCTGAATTTTGTGACCAGCTGTCTACAGCGGCTGTAGTCTTTCTCATGGGTCCCTGGAGGGGACAAGAAAAGGAAAGCTCTTTGTTATTGGCCTTGGAGCACAACCTCAATGTAGTCCCTTGATGAGCTGGGATGGACGATGTGAGACATGCCAGGACTCCTCTTGCATATTAGGGGAGGTAGGACCATGCCTAAAAGTGCGGAAGTTCACACCCTGTTATTGGTTCTTAATATCATACCTCTCTGATGGCATAAAGAAGCATGGAGGAACCCACGGAAGGCACCTCAGGGAAAGAAAGAATATTTGTTCCTAAAACCTAGAGCCACAGGCCTGCAACAAGGACTTTATGCTTCTCTTCCCTGTACCATTAATGTTTTAATGTGAGATTTATAACAGGGAAAGGGTACCTTGTCGCTCCATAAATTAATATTACTATATCAGAGACAGATATGGTCTCAGGAGTTTTGCAGGACTCTGCCCTGAAAGAATATGTGAACACGTTAGTTTGCATATCAAAACTGCTCCACCTCAGGAGGACATCTCAAAGATCAGTAGCAGCTGCTTTCCAGGGTGACCCTGCGGTCTTAACCCCGTGGTTCCCACCTGCTTTGAAGGACAAAGCAAGGTCTACATGGAATCACGGGATGAGAGCTGATCAAAGAGTGTCCGCCCAGAGACAGATACCTGTGGCTAAAAACATTTAGCCCAAGGGACAGTTCCTGCTTGACTTCTGATGACCTGTCTCTGTCTGCAATAACTAGATAAAGAAATATGGAGCCACTATATCTCTGTTTAACACTTCTGTTAAGTAATAGCTTTATCTTAGAAATTAGAAGCTTGTCCTTGAAAGACTTTATAACCAGAGTTAGTTAGGGGATCTATAGAAGCCTTTTGAAAGACTTTTAACCTTAAACAAACTACCTGTTATTATGTAAATCTGTCACCCCTGGCAACTGATCACTGTCCCTATAAATACCCATGTGAAACTTTATTCTGGGCCCTATGATTCACAGGGATATTGTAGGGACCCTTGAGTACCCTGCTTTTTGCCTTTTATCTTTATAAATCTATAAAACTATATCTTCGTCTCTGTGTATTCTTTTATTTCAGTTATTCTACATTTTCTATTATTTTCTTATCCTTTGCGATGACCCCTACCTAAAAGACCCGATTTTTTGCAGGGAGCGTAGCTAAACTCCCCACAGCACCTGTCTTCAAGACCCCAGGCTTCTCTTACTGCACTAGGTATATAGTGTCTGGAAAGTATCCAGTCATTGTTAATATAACGAGAATGATATTACATGGCTGGATGCTTTCCAGACAGCCCTCATACATGCAAAAAGGGGAATCCAAAGATTCTTAAATTCAACAATTTTAACTGGTTCACTTATCACATCCAAAGCACCAATACACCTAGACTCTAATATATCTTGAATTTGAAATATGTCATAGACTACGATGTGAGCAGTGACTTCCGCCCCCCCCGCCCCCCCCCCACAGAGTTGTGCAATGCAATGAACTTGCTAATTGCT
>RJWJ010027305.1:0-22269 GCA_004363605.1 Indri indri
TTTTTCGTGTAGATTTAGGAACTTCGATTTAGTTCCATCTTAAGAATTGGTCCTTAGGAAAGTTGGCATAGAGAATCAATTAGACTGTATGATTTAAATGACATTCTTTGCACTGCTGATTGGGACTGTAATTATGTATTACTGAAGTGCTTTTAAGAGTTATCCTTAGATAAGATTAGATTTATAGCTGAAAAGGGAACACAGTCCCTTTAAAGGAAGGAACAGATGTATTAAAGAACAAAAGCATCTTAATGGTTTTGTTAAGGTTGCTATGGAAATGACTGAACGCAAATTTTATTTCAATCCCTTGAAGTTAGCAATCTGTGGAGAAGAGAGAAGTTTGGAGCAGGTTTTTTCATTTTTTTATTTTTATTTTTCCAAGAGAGAAAAGGGGATGTGGGAGAGAGGGGAAGAAGACTTAAGTTTAGGGCAAAACGTCTGAAAGTTGAAGCAAAAAGAGCTTGAAGAGATTTAATCTGGAAGAGATCTGTCAGATTCTTTAGGCCTGCGATTCTCAAACTGGAGTGAGGATGACCTGGAAAGTTTGTTAAAACACAGATTTCTGGGCTGCCTCCCAGAGATTGTGATTTAGTAGGCCCAGGCAAAGGCCTTTGGATTTCTAATAAATTCCCCAGAGGTTCTGGTGCTGCTGGCTGGTGGCCGATGCTGCTGGTAGGTGGAACACACCTGGAGAAGCGCTGAGCCAGACCACTTCCCTTCCCCTCGGTTTATAGTTGGGGAAACGGAAACTCAGAGAGGGGAAGGGCAGGCTCCAGGTGGCTCTGAGAGTCAGCAGAGGAGCCAGGGCTAGAATCAACTGTCCAGGCTGCCTCCCTGCCCTGCCCCGCCCTCCTTTCTCCTCCTCTCCCCTCCCCACCCCTCCTTCTCCATCCCCCACCCCCATGACCAAACCGATCCCCAGACTGGTTATTGCCAAGGTCACAGAGTAGAGTCGGGAGAGAACCCAAAGACAATTACTGAAGGACTATTATCTACCTTATCCTAATTATGCACGACATAACTAGGGAGAAATCCACAGCTTTGGGAGTGTCGGACTTGCCAAAGCAAATCTGTGCAGCGACAGCAAGTGTCATGATCTTCCTGCCTTAATATATCCCCCGAGCCTGGAGCCCCTGTGCTTGGGTCAAACATCATCCCCTTCCTGAATTGTCGTGCGGAACGTAAACACGCATTGTCATCAGAAGGAGTTAGTTTATCAGCTTCCTTGCCGGGTGGTGGGAGGGACCCAGGACAGCCGAGGAGGAGGAGGGCCCTGCCAGGACGCCCGGGGCCTGCTGAGTCACCGAAGGGCAGTACGTGCAGGTGACACTCTCCTCGGGATTGACAGATTAATTTTTCTCTCCAATTTTGTGGGACAAGGGATTGTAGTCAGCAGTTGGCCAGGTGAGAGGAGTATTTTCAGGGCAGGGAACCTCCCAAGAAACCCTGACATCTCACCAAGAGGTGACTGCAGTTTCCTCCCATCTTTGCTGTTCTCTCAAAGGGGTCACTCCTCCCCTGGCTTTCTGGTACTCTCGAGGTCATCGGCAGTTCATCTGGAGGGGCTTCTGCGCAGCACGGCCGGGGTGGGATGCGGTAGGAGGGGAAAGGGCGTATCTCACACGGGTGCTGCATCCGCTGCGTCAACCCCAGTTCTGCCACCAGGTGACCCAAGAGCAAGTTCCTAACCTCTCAGGGCCTTGGTTTCCTTAATCGTAAAAGGATATATACACACACACACATAAAACTTGCACAAATTAGTCTGGATTAAGAGGAGTAGCATACGTAAAGTATCCGGTATAAACGAACTGAGGCATCGCAGGTTGGGTTTTCAGAAGCTGATGCTGAGCTGGAGTTTGGGGTGCAAGATGTATTAGGGATCGGGTCCTGGGAACGGAAAGCAGAGGGAGCCGCACTGCGCAGGGGCGCGGGCTGAGCCCCAGCGCACACCCGGCCAGGCCTTGGCCAGCCCCGAAGCCCCGCAGTGAGCGTCGCCCATCTGCGCTGCACGTGAGGGCTCCCGACGGCCGGCCCTTTGACTCCCACCGTCACCAGATGTGGCTGCCCGGGAAGGGCGTGTCTCGGGTGAGGCAGCTCCGGCAGCAGAGGCAGACCCCAGCTGACATCTGGAGCTGTCTGGTGGCCTCCGTCCTGCAGCCGAGCAGCAACCCTTCCCCGCAGCACGGCGTGGGCGGCTCATCTTCGCGCCTGCCGCGCCAGCATCCAACAGACGCGGTCCTCCCTGACACCAGAGCCATCTTTTTTTTCTTTTTTCTTTTGTCAACCTTTTCTCCACCCTCTTTCCATTCTCCGTCTGCCTTCTTCTCTTGCACCTGCTTCCTCGGGCCCACCCTCCCCAGCAGTCCCGAGAGCCTGTGGCCACCCAGCAGGGGCCCCAGAAGTGGTGCCGGCTTCAGTCCCCTCTCCCCTCCACTCCCATTCCAGCAGGAAGCATCTTACCCATTTTTTGTCTCATGTGGATCATTTACAAGTTACCCATGACTCCTCTTTTACGTTGGCAGACAGAAGAAAGCAGCCAGGCTTTATTCTGCAGAATGAAACAACACAGATGCCGGCGAGGGCTCTGTCAGCCTCTGCTTGCCAGCTGGTACCAACAATAGGAGAGAAGGCGCCGGATGCATCGCTAACAGATTTCCAGGAATGCGATGGGCAGCCAAAAAAGCTATTTGGGCTTGTTTCGTTTTCCCCTGTTACCTTTCTGAGAGATAAAGAGGCTGAGAGACTAATGGAGACATGGATTTGATAACATTTGGGAGGGGGTTAACAGCGACAGAGGTGCTGGGACACCAATGTACAAGTCATAGAATAGCAGGACATGGCAGCTTTCTAAACGCCTATGACACGTAGCAGCTGCTCTTAAAGAAAATTTGAAGGTGAGCAGGGAGTGGGAAACCAGACCATGGGCAGAGGATCCGAAGCAGCCGAGAGGGCCCCAGATGAGTTTGGAATTGTCTTGCTAATGTGACCAATCCTGGCACCATTCCACGGAGGTGCCAGAATCCATAGGTGTCCCAGTCCACATCTCCCTGAGCTTCTGGGATAATTCCAAAATGGCACAGAGAGTGAAAGCACGTGCATCATTTGGCCGCATCACAGAGAGCACCGCTGAGTCTGTGTACTGGCAGTTTCTCTGCTCCACGGGAAATCTCTTGTGTCTGGCCTGGAAGCCCTTGTCAGGAGCTGGGAAACACCACTGGCTCGCTGCATGGATGGCAACCATGAAATCCACCCTATGGTGGCCTCTTGGGGACTAGCCTCCTGCAGGGGGCCCAGGAAGTCCTGGGAAGTGGGAACTCCCTCTCGGGCCCCACTTCCAGCCTCAGCTACTGTGCAGAAGAAACCAATAGCAGGACCCCGATTTAGTTTCATGTTGGGGAGTTTGACCTGGAATCCTGAAGTGCTCTGTGCAGGAAACGAGTTGTACAGGGCTTTACTGTGGTCTACTTTGATTCTCCCAACAATGCTCCGTTTCATTTGCGAGGACACTGGCCCCCAGAGAGATCGAATGTCTTGCCCCAGGTCTCACCAGTTGTAAACAGCCAGGCGTGTCCTGGGTTCTGCCCTTGTCTGACTCCATAGACTTCTAGTACGTGGTGAGCCTAGTTCTGATTTTTCTCGAATCAGAGAAGATATGGGGACAAACACATTTAATCCCACGGAATCTCAAGTTAGAGTCACTAAATAGCTGGGGCTTCAGAGGGTGCCACTAGTCCTTGCTTGCAAATAATCAGGCATCCTGCTGCTGTCCTCTGGACTGTGCTGGCCACAAGCCACGTGTGGCTACTGAGCCCATGAAATGTGGCCAGTTCAAAGCGAGTGTGATGTAAGTGTGGATTTCAAAGGCTTTGTATGAAAAGAGAAGGTAAGTATCTCATTAAAAATTTTATAATTGACTATATGTCGCAATAATATTTTGGAGATATTGGGTGAAATGCTTGTGTTTCACCCAATATAAATTAAAAGTTATAATTTATATTTATAATACTATAAAATTATGATTAAAGTTGATTTTACCTGCTTATTACTTTTAAAAATTGTGGCTACTAGAACATTTCAAAGACCCACATGTTTTGCATTACTCTAGACCTGTCTACATCCCCAGATGCGTTTACTGTATTTTTAGCTTCTGCTTATTCATCTACCTCAGTTACTAGTGGGACTGGTTAGACCATCAGCTTTACACCTTGATATTTAAAAGGTAGTTCACGAAATGAGTGTCATTTCACACTCAGGTGAGCATGGCCTTAATCAGGTGCTCATAGGGGACTCAGCAGCTTAATGTCAATGAACGAGCCTCCTAGGGGGTCACGCCTCATTCATCTGACAAATATTTATGCAACGTCTTCTTTATGAGGCACTGTGATGCCAGGTTCTGGGACTGTGTCCAGGAGGAAGGGATGGTCACAGCCCTTGGGGAGCTTGTCATCTGTCAGGGGCAGTGGACATTGCAACGGGCAATTTTGTGTGTCAGCTTGGTCAAATATTATTCTGGGTGTGTCCGTGAGGGTGTATTTGGATGAGATTAGAATTTGAATTGATAGACTGAGCACAGCAGATTGCCCTCCCCCATGTGTGCGGCCCTTGTCCAATCAGTTGGAAGCCCGAAGAGAACAAGAAAACTGAGTAAGAGGGAACTTCAGCCCTCCAACTGCTTGAGTTGGGACATCGATCCTCTGCCCTTGGACCGTAACTTACACCATTGATTCTCCTGGTTCTCGGCCCTTTGGATTTGGACTGGAATGACATCAGCTCTCCCGGGGGTCAGCTTGCCAACTGCAGATCTTGGGGTTTCTCAGTCTCCGTGGTTACGTGAGACACTTACTTGTAATAATCTCTCTCTCTTTCTGTTTCTCTCCTATGTATGTATGTATGTATGTATCATCTATCTCCTCTAAGTTCTGTTTCTCTTGAGAACTCTGACTAGCATAGATATTAAACAATTTATATACTGAGTAATTATGTAACTGCTGCTTGGGGGTGTGGTTGTAGCGTGTGGTGAGGGGATGAGAAAGTATCTAGGGGCTGCTGTAGCCTAACATCCTAGGTTACACTAGGCCCTGGCCTTTCCCCAAAGAGTCCTGGTCCACTGGATCATTGCTCACAATTTGGCCACTCTCTTGGGTGCACAGGACAGGAAATGACCCAAGCAGCTCTCTACCCTAAGTCTGATCCAGAACGGAAAAGCATCTCCCTAGGCCTCTACCAGTCTCGACTTCAGGTAGGAGAGGCCAGAAAAATGAAATCTGCTCTATTTCATAAGTTCCTTTCATTTCCCTTTCATTATTTAAATTTGACCTCCCCTTCAATCATTGGGGCTCTCCCAAAAAGTTGAAGTTTCCTTATCTAAGATCGAGACCCACCTAGGAGAACAATTATTCTTTTCTTCCCCTCTCTGTAAGACCCAGAAATGTGACCACTCCTAACAGACTCTTTAAGAAGACAATGTCAGTCAGACTCATTCAAATTGCAAAGAGAACTATTTACTAGTTAATCTTTGTTTCCCATCCATTCATCCTTTCTAGTAATCCTTTACTGCCCCTCCACAGAATTCCTCTTTTCCCCCCTCCTGTAACCCATTTTACCAGAAGGGCATGCAAGCTTCTGAACCCCACTGGGGAGCTGTTTTCATTCTGAAGGCTCCCATGTATACATATTAAGTAAATTTGCATCTTTTTCTCCATTTTAAAAAAATTTATTTTGATAAAATGAACTAATGAAAACAAGAACTTTTTAAACCTCTGCCCCTTGGTATTCTGCACATTTCATGGGATTTTGGCAGCAAAACTGAAAACATCATCATTCTTTACATATTTCAATACCATGCGTGCAGTTCTGGGAATAGTCTTGCATCACTTGTGGAGACCTTGGGGGTTTGAGGTGGCTGTCACATTGTATGTGGTGGGAGGATGCTGAGATTCACTTTCATGTCAACCTGGCTATCCACTGTCTACGCGAGTGTGGGTAAGTCATTCAAAGTTACCTGACCACAGCTTCTGCGTCTGTACAGTGAGGCTCATACCACATACCTGGTGGGTTATTGGGAAGATTAGAGATAAAGTGTAGAAAGCACCTAGCATCACCCTAGCATGTAATAGATGCCCAATAAATGATAACTATTGATATTCTTTCTTTCGTTGGTTCTATGCTGGTCAGAAGGACAGAATCTGCATACTTAATTAGAACAATGTTCTGGTTATCTATGACTGCATCACACACCACCCAAAACTTAGCTTAGGGGTGTAAAACAACTATATTATTATATACATGAGTCCTGTGGGTCAGGAATTTGGACAATGAATGTAGGGATGACTTGTTTCTGCTCTACCATGTCTGGGGCCTCAGCAGGAAGACTTGAATGGCTGGGGATTGATATCAACTAGGCTCTTTCATACACATCTGGCTGGGATGACTCAAAGGCCAGGCTCAGCTGGGAACATTGACCAAAGCATCTGTACATGGATTCACCACGTGATTTGGGCTTCACAATAATGTAAATGAGCTCTATGAGGCAGCGTCTTGAAAGGGGGTGTCAGAGTGAGCGTTCCGACAGAGCAAGGCAGAAGTTGCAAGGCTTCGTTGACCTAGCCTGGGAAGTCGCAAAGTGTTATATCTGCTGCTTCTGTTGCTGACAGGTGAGTCACTCAGGTCAGCCTAGATCAAGGTGAAGGGAACTAGACTAGTGCCAAGGTCATGATGCAGAAGAGCAGGTCGGATAGAAGATATTGTTCAGGCCATCTTAGAAAAATATCGTCAGCCACAAAGAACAACCTGAATGCTTTAGACTTATTTCTTGGTCTTCTGCTCAAAAAGGAACAGTGCACTATGCAGTTCCCTTCTCAAAAGGGGACAATCACATTATTCATGTCATTCATGTCATTGCATTTTCAGAGAATAAGTGCTGAGATTTGCCCAGACTTATACTTTAAGTCAAAAGTGAATTAGACCCTAAAATTTCAGGTATTGACTATATTCAAGATGATAGTGTATTTTTATTTTTCATAACAGTGTTATTGAGATATGGTTTATATACCATATAATACATCTACTGAAAGTGCACAATTCAGTGGTTTTAGTATATTCACAGAGACATGCGTCTATCACCACAATCAATTTTAGAACGTCGTCGTCACCCAGAAATGAAATACTTAATACTATAACAAACAGCTGAGTTTCAGCCAATCACACGCAGCTGGCTTAGCCAATCACAGGCAGCCACCTCCTCACCCCATGCCCAAGTAAGGCAGAGTCCTAACTGCAGTCAGTCAGATGATTTCTCTACTTTGCTTCCCTGTCCAGCCTTAAAAACTCACTGCTCACATTGCTGGGTAGAACTCTCTGAACCTCTTCTGGTTCTGAGTGCTGCCTGATCCATGAATCATTCTTTGCTCAAATAAACTCTGTTAACTTTCACTTGTCTGAAGTTTTTCTGTTAACAGTAATATGGGGAGAATTAAACCTACTGCAAACATTTCTAGCATATGTTCTGTTTAGTTGCTAAAAATAAGATGGACACACTTTTCAACTTACCAACAACTCTGAAACACAAATGCCCTCATCATTTTCTGGTAGCTATTCTCTGAGGACAGAGGTGAGCTTTTAATAAAAGCAATTTGATTCTTCCTCACAACATCCCTGGGGATGGTATAGGA
Organism: Indri indri; assembly: GCA_004363605.1. NCBI lineage: Eukaryota > Metazoa > Chordata > Mammalia > Primates > Indriidae > Indri > Indri indri. Next base: position 7,671 of record RJWJ010027305.1, read on the forward strand.
GAAGCATTCAGAAAAGTCAGGTTTTATTGAAAACAGCATCTGGAAAAATGGAATTGAGATGCTCAAATGCTCCCCTCAACACCAAAAAATCCTGGATGTGGGAGTCACCTCTGAGTGACTTAGTCACCTCTGAGTTTGCATTTGATCACATCTAGTGACAGTATGTAGTGTTGTACTTTCCCAAGCTCCTTTCAAGGGTCGGCATATTTGATCCTAAAAGCATTCCCATGAGGCCAACTTTACTGTGATGTCACAGACGAAGAGACAGCTCAGAGAAGCCGGCAGACTTAATTTAAGTCCCAAACCCTCTTTCTATGCATGTCACAGATCTGTGAAGCTGAGTGACCTTGCATGCAAGGACTGCCACCCACACCATTCTAGACGTGTCTGCTCGTTGGTTTTTTGCCCATGGCAGTGCTTCTCTTTTTAGACGGAAAAATCCCAAACCTATTACCAGAACCCCAAAACACAAAAACTCACTCATTTTTCTGAGTTCCTGTGTGAGCCAGTGAGTCTCAGCATTGCTAGGCCTGAAACACCCACCGCCAAGGACTGTCCTTGTGCTTATAGTTGTGACGGCCCCGCCACCCTGGGGAGCGCCCGGCAGGCGGCGCATCCCCGGACGTGCCCGCTAGATGGCAGCATTGCGCAGCCGACGCCGCCTCTCCAGGCCCGCGCGCCACTTTTCCCCTCCCCCTTCCCGGGGCTCCGCACTGAGGCTCAGGTGCCAGCGCCACCCAGATGCCCGCCCTGCCCCACCCTCTACAGATGGTCCGCGCCTGGCGGGTCGCGACAGGTCTGAATCCACAGCAGGGGGCCGGCTCAGACTCGAGGGGTTTTGTGGCTCAGGGCACAGCCGTTGCTTTGGATAATTGGTCCAGTTCATTCCACTCCCTCCTCCGCGCCCCGCCCGCTGAGAAGTGCAGGGAAGAATGAACGTCCCCATCTAAGTGGTGTCCCCTCTGCTCCTTTTGTGCGGTGGGCGTTATCTCTAGAGACCCCGCAGTCTGCCCGCCGCTCCCTCCGGTTCTCCCGCGATCAGGGGCTCCGCGTGCCCTGCGATGCCAACTGTCGCCGGCAGAGGGCACCGTCGCCACGCGCTGCGCTGGAGCCGTCCGGGAAGACTGTGGGCTGGTCCTGTGCGGTCCGCGTCCTACGCGTGACCTTGGGGCCCGCGACTACCGATGGCGGGACTTTCCCTCTTCCCGGCTATCTGGGCGCCTTCGCGGTGCTCCGGACCCCGGTCCCCCGGACACCTCACTCCATCCGTCCTCTTTCTCCCCCAGTTCTCAACCTCCCTGGCTCTTCCACGCCCTTCTCCTCCCTGCTTGAAGCTCACCCTTCCCTTGTTTGATCTTTCTAGAATTGGCACTCTCTCCCTCCGGACTCTATCCCGCCTTGGCTAGGTTCTGGTTCTGAGTCACCCAGCCCTCTGGCTGTTTCTTTTTATTTTTCAGGAGTTTTCTTCCTTTGCCAATCCTTTAAATGTCCCTGGCCCCAGGATTCTCTCTTTGACCTAATTCTCGCTCACCTCACCCTCCCAGGTGAACCTATTTATATGTCCATGGAGCCCAAAACCACCACCATCTCTGCCACCGCCGACGTTTCTTGATCACCCATCCTGATGACAATCACATTTTTATCTCCAGTCCAAATTTCTCTTTTGAGCTACAGACCCATTTCTTCATTTTGCCGGGCTAATAGGGGCTGCTTGGAAAAAATGCTTGGAAAGTAGCCATAGTCTCAGGGCTGTTCCACTGAGGATGCTGGGTGATCTTTGTCTTCTGTCTAGCAACGCTTTGAATAGCAATGCTTTACTTCCAACCAGCTGCTGTTTCTCTCTCAAGCCTTGTCCAAACTCAAGAAAATGTCTTTACCTAGTGCTTGCCTAGAGATGTAGTCACTGAACCTTAGCACACCCTGCCAAGGGAACCACACCTGGCCACCTGACCTGAGTTGTCTTGGTAGCACTGATTCTGGTTGGACCGAGGCAGGAGAACTGACCCAAGGCCAGGCTGGCAGTGGGCTGATTGGAGCCTTCTTTTGAGATTTGGGGACTGGAACACCGAAAAGAATGGTCTAGACAAAATATGGAGAGCTGAGCTGAAAAGTCACAGGGGTCAAGGGGCATGTAAAAGCTGAGTGAAGGAGGAAGATGAGCAAGGACCGAGGTAGCAGAGAGGGCTCCATGCCCCCCACACCCCTACCAGACTCCAGCTCTAGTTTCTCAAGAAACCCACAGTCCTCTCTGCTCTTGGCTCCTGAAGGTTTTTCTATTTCACTCTATAGCGTCTTTACCTTGAGCCAGTTCAGCATCGTGGCCAATTCACCAAGAGAGGACGCTCCTAGGAAAGAAAGGGAAGATGCGCACAGACAGGATCAGCAGGATTGAGCAGCCTCCCCCGCCGGGCTGACAGAGCGGGGAGGGTGGTGGCTGCTGGTGGCTGGTGAGGCAGAGAGGTTCAAGGCCCCCATGTGGAATTCACCACTTCCCTACTGAGAGTCCCCACGTCCCACCTACCATTGCATCTTAGCCGGTTGGGCAGCCATGGCTCCAAAAGCCAAATGCTTTTTGCAAGTGTCACTAGGCTCGTGGAATGGGATAATACCAAAAGGCAAAGCAACATCAAGCATCTATGGAGTGCCTATTTCGGGGGAGGCACTGAGGTGGGAAATAGAAATGAATCAGACACGGTCCCTATCCACAAGGAACCCACCAACCTTAGGGGAAAATAAGCAACTAATTATAGCACAGGCACTAAAATAGAATTACGTGCAAAATGCTGCAGGAACACAGGGGAAAGGAAAATGAATTCCACCTTTGATGAGGGTGGGAAGGAGACAGGGAGTCCTTCAAAGGGGCGGTGACTTTAGAGCTGGACCTTGAAGGATGAGCAGGAATTTGTCAGGTAGACAAGAGGAATTTGCATTCTAGGGCAAAAGAGCAAAGGCGCAAAGGAATGCCAGTGCGTGGGGAGACTTTTAGAATTGCAGTGTATCTCAAATGTGTGTGTGTTTTGTCGCGGGGGGTGAGGGTGTCGGTGGCAGCAGGTGACAGGGAAAAGGGAAGCAAGCGACAGAACGTGAAGGACCTCCAACATCACCATTAGGAGCTTGACTTCATCCTGAGGACACGGTGGAGCCGCAGAGATTTTTCATCAGGGAGTCTTGTAATCGGCTGCCTTGGGAAGGACAACTGGAGGCTGAACGGAGGATGCGGAGGGTGGAGGGAGGCGAGCAATCCCAGCACATTTGGTCTCAGCTGCGTCTGACAAACTCTCCAGCGATATCCTGTGGCTAAGAGAACTGGGCAGGTCATACATTTTGATTGATTGGAAACACTGTATTCAAGGAGGGCTGGTGGGTCCATGCGCGCTCACCATCAGCAAGAGGGTCAGTGGTTCTATTGCCGTGCCACGGGGCGCTGTGTTCACCCATTCATTCCGCAGACCTTCACGGAACATCACTGAGGGTCACGCACAGTCGGCCCTCCCTATCGGTGGGGGTTGGTTCCACCACGCCCAGCACACACCCTATCCAAGGATGCTCAAGTCCTTTGTATAAAATGGCGCAGTACAGTTGGCCTCCATATCCACCGATTCAGCATCTGCAGATTCACCAACCAGGGATAGGTACGTTCAGTCTCAGCAGGTCTCTGTCTGTGGTTGGCCGAATCCGCGGATGTGGAATCCGCCCAGTGAGAGCCGGCTGTGTAGCGCTGCTGCCAGGAATAACGTCCTGGGGAAGCAGTCATGGTCCCTGCTGTTGTAGAGTCTACTGTTGAGTGAGAGACAGCTATTGATCAGATAATTTCAAGACCTGATGCATACATTTTCCGCTTGGAAGGAAAAGAATGCAGTTCTGTGAAAGTGTATCGCAAAGAACTCACCGTGGTCTCAGTTTTAGTTGAGATGCAAAGTACTGTTGGGAGTTGCCAGCCATTCAAAAAGAGGCTGAGATGAGTGCTGAGAGAGACAGGAACCAAGCCAGTGCAACTTTTCCCGCCTGGCCAAGCTGTAAGTAAAGTATTTGATTGAGGAGAACAGGCCGGTTAAACCTGAATGGCACAAAACTTGGGTGGAGGGGAGTGGAAAATTTGAATTGTGGAATCAAGATCCAAAAATATCTTGCAGGTCTAAACAAAAAGTGATGGAATTAAATGTGAAGCTTAACATTTAAGGTTAAAGTTTTAATTGACTTTCAAAGCTTCATGTATAAGGATGTTTATCACTGCATATTTATAATAGCGAAAAAATGGGAAAAATGAAATATCCACTATGGGAAAATGATTAAATAGCCTGTGCATGCAAAAATGAGAGCATTAACACTGAAGTCAGATGACATAAGTTCAAACATTAGCTTCTTTTAGCAGCCATGTGTCATTGGACAAGTTACGTAATCTCTTTATGCCTCAGTTTCCTTACCTAGATTATAGGGTTAATAATACTACCTTGAATAGTAGGTGCTACATAAACACTACATCAACGTTAGCCATTATTATTACCCACTAGTATTATGTTTTCAAATATGTCTAATGTCATTAGAAAATGCTCAGTGTATAATCTTAGGGACACACAGCATAATGAAGTTTAATCCCATTTTGTTACAAATTATGGGTTTGTGTTTTTGTTTAGCTCATGTCTTCTGCTTTATCAGCTTGGGGTGTAAGCTATGTCTCCAAATGTCTCCAGTGAACTGAGTCATTGATTTCTTCTTCCCAGCACAATAAGAACCATCCCCTGGCCAGCTGTGACAGCGCAGAGTAATGGCCAAGGTTCTATCTAGTCTTGGCAATGTGCTATGCCTAAAATACCTCCCCAGTAACACCAGTGATTTAGTAATTCAGGCTCCTGCATGAGACCAACTGAACTCATCAGAGATGTTTGAAAACTAGTGAACCTAAGGAGAAGTAGTTGGGGGTCTTGATTTCTTTCGTCTAGGAAGCTTCTAGGCCCCCTCTGAAATTGGCTCAACCACTTCCCAGTGACGTTTGGCTTTGGTACCAAGGGGAAGAGATGGGCAGCCTTGTCAAGAAAAACATGGCCCGATGACTACCATTTTTGCCTGTGAACAATGGGTGTCTCTGCCTTAAATTTGTAAGGCTAAAAGAACTGTCCATGTGATTGTTTCCAGAACAAAAATGTGTCCCAAGATGACTTGTAGGACATGGAAGTGGCTGGAAACTTTTAACTTGCAGATTTTCTTGCTAACAAAAAATTTAAAAATTCTGTCTCATCAGGGATACTGCTACATATCCATGAAAAAGAAATTGACTAGCAAGAACTACACCACAGTATTAGCCATGCTTACCTTTGGGTGGTGGGATTCCAGTGGATTATTTTCTTTTTTATTTTGTTGTGTTTTTTAGATTTTTGACAATGAATGTGTATTACTTTCACAGTGAGAACCATTGATCTTGCCAATAAGTTTACTTAAGAAAACCCAGTCATTTGAACGAATACCAGATGGGGAGATCGGTGTGAATTTTTGCCCATGTCTTAGACCTGTCCCGGTCGTTCCAAATGACAAGCCTGTCCTCAGCAGGCAGGTCAGGCTTTCCGCCAGTACCAGTGAGAGGCCAGTGGGTCTATGATACATGAGTTCTGTACGGCTGCACAGAAGGAAGTTTGTAATTAACCTTTGGATTGGGCTCTGAGGTCAAAGTCCTCCAACAAGGCTGCTGGTCATGGCCACCCCCTTCCTAAATGTGTGTGTAGGGTCCCCAAGACCACCCTTATGTTTGATGGCTCACTAGAAGGATTCTTAGAACTCAGAAAAGCTGTTACAGTCACAGTTATGGTTTACACAGCAAAGGATACAGGTTAAAATCAACAAAGGAAAAAGGCGTATTAGGTAGAATCTGAGAGAAACCAGGCATGAACTTCCAGGTGTCCTCACCCAGTGGGGTCACGTAAGTGGCACTTACTCATCCCAGGACCTCTGCTGACAACATGTATGAAGCATTGCTAACTTGAGCCTTGGTTTCCAGGGTTTTTATGAGGGGTCAGTCACACAGGCAAAGAACACTTGTGTGACTGACCTGGGCTGTGAAGGCTCCAGCCTCCCCAGAGGTCAAACTGCCAGAGCGTGATCCAGGGCCCCAGGTGAACAAAAACAGCATTTGTCACACATCAGCACAGTGAGAACCATCCCCTGGCCAGCTGTGACTGCACAGAGTAATGGCCGAGGCTGGGTGGCCAACTGCTTTCACCAGTTTCCATGATGGTGGCATGCACGGATTCATCAGCTTTAAAACGCCCTTTTCATTTTCTCACTGCACTCCTTCCGGTGATATATTTATGGATTCTCTGTCCCAGTTTATTCAGGCTAAAGTCCCTTGTGGAGAGAGCACTGGAAAACCCGATGGGTCCACCGTGGGCTGCATTTCCTGTTCTCCAAAGCCTGTGTGGTGAAGTCCACCCAGCCGTGGCCAACAGTTATGTTAGCATAAACTGCTGTGGCGCAGGTACACAATGACACTCTTCTCAGGCAGGATGTTCCAAGGGCTCACAGGTTATCCCCTAGGAGCTGGTTAGGGCCAGTTCTCTTTTTGGAATGTGCACAGTTCAAGCACCCCAAGCCTGCTGTGCTAACCCTTTTCTGCACAAGAGGGCAGGCCCCGCAAGCTTGGGCCTTGTTTCTTTTTGCCTGTATCTCTTGGGTACTTAGAGTTTTCCTGTATTTCGGCCTTTTCCATGTCATGGGGCCTGCGGCAGGCTCTCCCCATGGCTTCATACACTTGTGGAGACATGAAGCCAGACCTCCATGCAGAACCTTGGATTGGCTTGACCTTCTCATAGTCAATATTCTGTACCCATGAGGCTGTGTTCCTGCCCCACTCTCCCTATGAGGTCTTCCCGAGACCCCTAGAGCTGAGCCACATTGGCTGTGTGCCTGCTCTGGTTAGAGTGTGGACCACTGATGGCCTATCCTGGGGCCACAACCCTGCCCACACTGCCCTGTACCCACCCGCCCCCACCCTGCCCAGCCTGGTCCAGCCTCTCTCTCCCACCTTGCAAAGGACCTTATCCCCCTGCTGGGTGCAAATCCATAACACATGTGAAGGTGGAGTCTGGGGATTTTGGTTGACCACAAGTATAAATGACAGAAGAGGGAGGTAGTCATTAAGACACTATTAGGAGGCATGGCATACTGGGAAGAGTGACAGCTTTGGTGTCTAACAGAGCTGAATTCGAATCCCTGCTTAGCTGTCTTCTAGTTCTGTGTCCTTGAGCAATTGTTTGCTCTCTAAGGTTCACTTTTTTCATCTGTGCAATGGGAATATTAAAATGGGCCATGGTTAGGATTAGAAATAATGTATGCAAAGTGGCTAGCCCAGAGTCTGGCATGTGGTAGGCTGTAATGAACGGTAGTTACAGCTAATGGTAGTAGTCGCTGCTAAGATTATTTGGCTGTATCAATAGAGTAGCCATTTCTAGGTCAAAAAAAGTAGCTGACACACTGCTCAGCTTCATCTGGGGAAGCATGTTCAGTTCAAGGCACTCCACTCTGGGGTGTGTGTGTGTGTGTGTGCATGCGTGATGGAACATCCGGAGTCTTTCCAAGGGCGGTGGCCAGGAAGGCAAAGATTCTGGAAAACATCAAGTGAAGGATATAGGATGTTTAACTTGAGAAAACAGAGAAAGAGAAAGCTTAGCTTGAACTGCCTTCAAATATTTGCTGGGTTACCACGTAGAAGTGGAATTAGACACAAAGGACATAACTGGACCCAATGGGGAAAGCTTAGGAGGCCAGACCCTGCAAGAAACAATTCTAGGCATGTAACAGCCGCTGTCTAGAGCTGTCCAGTAGTAGATTAGGCTGCCTCTGAATTGTCCCGGCCCTGCAATTACACCTTGGAAGATGTGTGACTAGCGGGCACACTGGGAGGACTTCTGCTTTGAGTGGGAGCCTGGCTGAGAATGAACTCCAAGCCTCCTTTGTCTTCAGTGGCCGTCTTGCTCATTTTTCTTGTTAAGATCCTATAGGAGGCACCACTCATAAAAACTCCTTGGGAGTAAAGACCATTATAACTTTGGAGGAGCTGCAGACACACACAGAATGTAAAAAAACAAAGTCTCCTATCCTATACCTGGTTCTTGCTCCAGAATGAAATTTTAACTTGGTTCGGGAGAGAGAGTCCCAGCAAGCGTTTCTCTTTCGAATGATTAAAGTCTTCGGATCCATCTGGACTCATTCATTTTAACTATTCCATTTCCCAAGAATATCATCTCATTACTTTTTCAATGACCCAATATTTTCAGCACAAGTGAATGAGTCCAGAAAGTCATTTCAGCCATTGATTATTTTTGGTAACCTTCTGATCTGTTCTGAATCCCTTTCCTGTTAATTTCCATTTATGTCCTCCTGTCTCGTCATCTGTTCCGAGCTGAAAATAGTAACTTGCCTTGACCTTATTATCTACCATTTAAGATTTTATAGTCTTTGGTTAAATCTCATCTTAATAAGTGTTCCTAGGCTATAGATTGTAGTTTTTTCTTTCTTTCTTTCTTTTTTTTTTTTGTAAAGGCTGCTCTTTGCAGCTCACATCTGTTATCACAAGACCAACTTTACCACCCTTCTCTGAGTATGTCGAAATCTCACTTCATCTTTTTGATAAGAGCTGGCTTCAATGTCAGCTTAATAAGATATATCTGTTTGCTTAGAAACAAAGAACACCTTCTCTTTAGCCTTGAACTGCTTCCCAATTCTGTTTCTGAATATACCCCAAATCCTATTCACATGGGATTTAACAGACCACTTGGTAGGGCAACATACTAAACGGTGCTAATTAAATCTTGATGTGGCAGAATTTATCTGCTTCTTCTTTCTTAGGAGTAACTTTTGACATAGGAAAATTTGGGCAGCAGGACAACTCTGGGGGTTTTCTTGGCCAAACAACAATTTTTTTTAGCAAATATCTATTGAATGCCTGGATGTGATTGGCAGTGGAATATTGCAAAAAACATGAAAAAGACACAATAGTTGACCTCAAGGACTTGCTATGCAGGAGTGTGGGGTAAACTTTAGATTTTGAGAAGAACAGGATCTGGGTGGCCTTAAGGAGTTTCATACTCAGAAGAGGGGAAAAGAGAGACAGAAAGTGGTCGACAGGAATAATTTTATTCCAGTTCTCTTGGATGCTTTTTTTTTTTTTTTTAAATTGATGAATCAGGGTTTCTTTAGGTTTTCAATTACGTTTCTAGTGTGTCTTTGCCTGTTTGAGCGTTACTCAAAACCCAGCCAGTCCTCCGAGGTTTGGGCAGACTTCTGATGCGTGTCCTCAGGGCCTGTCTTTGTTGGCAAATCCAATTTAAGAGGAGGCAGCAAATCAACAGGAAAGGAAAAGAGTTCTCTTTCTTGATGGTTAAAGTCCTCTTCCTTGTTCTCTGTGCCACCCAGCTGTTTTTATGTTCATGGACCCAGTTCGCATTCCGCCACCTCTGTGGAAGCTTCTCTGATCCCCCGGCTGGACTTGAGCTTTGCTTGGCTGCAGCGCGATCAACCCGAATTCCTCCGAGCTCTCCTGTGGGGCTCCCCGTGCCCCGGCTGACACTGCAAGTTGTCCTGTCCTGTGTAGGGTGGCAGGTCGGCCACGATCATATCACCAGCATCACCCTCAAGTTGTCAGAGCAAGGCCACCAGGTCAAGGTGCGGAGGACGTCACAAAGCCCAACACTAGACTCTGCCTTCGGTCAAGGGCTTATGGTCTAGGCAGATCTTTCTCAAATGGGTTTGTTGGTATTACCTGAGGTCTATGAATTCTGTGCGAACTTTTAAAAATTGTTTTTCTTTCAACAATAATGTTATCAGTTATGAATGTGTTAATTATGTTTTACAATGATAATGTGCTACCGAGAGGCATTTTTAGAGAATAAGAATTTGCTTTCTGTTTTAAATGACCATATTATTCAAATTGGGGTTTTATAGACAGTCTCTGGGAATGGAGAGACTATTTTTTTTCTCCAAAAGAAATCCTTATATTACTCAAGTGTAGGAGACATTGGTTTAGCAGATTTCATCCAGTCATTAACAGATTCATTCATTTGATAAATGTTTATTATATGCCTATTTGTCATGTGCCAGGCACTGTTCTAGACTCTAGAAGCCTCACTGTTGTTACTGACTTACCAGATGGTGCCTTCCACATAGTTCCGCTGTCAGATTCTCTATGCTTCATTTTCACCACCACTAAAACAAGGGTGAGAGTATCTTATCTATTTCTGTCCTTTTGGAGGTGTAGAAAAACACACCCTGGGATTTAAAAACCAAACCAAACCAAAGAATTATTAATACTTGTATTCAAATTTGGTGTTTTAGAGTCAGCTGCAAGTGCTGAATAAGTATCTCTTTCTACCTCCTGCTAATTTCAGTGGGAGGGATCAGGGACCCATGGAAGGTCTCACCCAGCTCTGGCAGAAATGGGTTCTACACTGCAGAGCAGAAGATTTTTCACAAGAGCTATTTTTGGATTTGTTTACACTGTCACAGACCTCCAACTGCACATTTCGCAAACCCCCATGGGGCTGAGGAGTTACTCCCTGGGAATCTTCTCTGCTTAGCAGGAACTCAAGGGCAGAGTGCTGATGGGTCCTGTGTTTAAAGAACAATCTGTCACAAAGCTAAGGGCCTTATTACTCATTCTAACACTGAGCACTGAGCAAACCCCAGAGTAGATAGAGACATAACCTGGGACCTTTTAACACAGAGCTAATATGAATAGCCGTTCAAGTAGCACATTTGCAAACTCGCCACCCCCTGGAACGGTTCTTGTTAAAAATGTCTAACCATCCGGCATCTGTGTGCAATGCATTCAGCAAGAGCTACTCCATGGCGCTTAAACATGTCAGAGTAAGTCTCTAACAGGGCCACCACCACCCTGGGGTAGTAGGTGGGATGCACTTTGATTTAAAGGGGCAAGTTCCCTTTTAAATATGCTCACAGATAGATGTGGATCTAAGATCACCCAATCCAGTTGGACAGAGTTTTCTGATTCCGAACGTCACATCCAGCAGTGTAGGTTTTTGTTCCCAAAGATTCAAGGCCTGGAGCCAGAACTCCACTGGCACCTAAAACACACTGTGTGGGGATATTGTAGGAGACAGAGCGTGGTCCTATTAGTGGGCTGCCTTATTTACCAGGGCCTGCTGGCTCTCTGCGTACAAGAACTACTAAGCATGTTTTGGGGCATGATGCTTTCATTCATTCAGCAAACATTTACTGAGTGTCTACTTTGTGCCAGACATCCCACTAAATGCCAGGAATACAGAGGCACATAAAACAGTCTCCACCTTACAGATGCTTATAATCCAGGTGCGGATATAGAGAAATAAAGATGTAATTATAGAATGGAGCAGTAAGAGTGATGATGAGGAAAACACAGGCTTCTTGACCCAGTTTTGGAGGGTTAGAAAAGTCTTATTGGAGAGTGGGTGCTCAAACTGAGACCTGGAGGACATGTAGGAGTCAACAGGTAAATGCGAGAGGATGGGAAACTGTACAAGTTCCAAGATGCGAGTTAGCTTGTCAATTTGGATACTACACGTGTTTCAGGATTGGCTGGTCATAGAGTACAAGACAATATGGTGAGAAATGAGATGGGAGAGGTGAACTTCCTTGATTATATTGCCTCCCACACATATATTTTTCCCTGCACTCCTTCCCCAAAGCAGGTATGGCAGGTATCTGTGTGTGTGTGTGTGTGTGTGTGTGTGTGCATTTAAAAAAAAACAAAACTCCAGTAAACTTTTCAATTCAAATGTTTAGTTTGCTTGGTTGAAGGCAATTTAGAAGACAGAGTGATGGTCTCTTTGCTTGCCCCAAGTCAGCGTGGGGAAAACATCACATGTGAAGCTAGTTATCACAAGGGCTATGATCTGGTATTTGCCAAGCTTCCAAATGCTCAGAAGAAGTTTTAGTTTTGAAGGAAACAAGACACTATTGACTGTCAGTATAGAAACAGAAGGAAGTGTGCTGGAGCGATGCTAGGAGCAACGTTTACAATTCGCCTCGTGCAGATGTAAGACATCTGAACGTGTAGTTGTGCAAGTCATGGGACCTGCGGAAGTGGAAATTGTGGTCCTGTGAATAACATGGCGACTGCTATGTGACAACACAGGTCGTCAAGATAGCAATGTAATTAACAATAAGAATAGTATGAAATCTTGGCATAGCAGTCTGTACACTCAAAGGATGCTGCAATAGTTGAGATATGGGTTCAGATACAGTAACAAAAAACAAAGTAATGGTGGATTTAATAAAATAAGAAGTTTATTTATTTCCCCTATAGAAGTCTGAGCTTGTAGGTGGCCCAAGGTGGTAGGCAGCTCTGCTTTGTAAGGTTGTACAGGACTCAGACACCCTCTATTTTGTTCATCGACCATCCTCCAGGGTCGAAGATGACTCACTACCACCATGTCCAATTCCAGTTTGAAGGAAAGTAGAAGCAGAAAGTAGGACAAACAGTTCCCTTCGTAAGAGCATGGCCTGAAAATTGCAGATACTTCTCTTTGCATCACACGGCAAGTAGTTGGTTGTGTGGCCATATCTAGCCGCAATGAAGGCTGGGAAATGTAGTCACTCACTGGGCAGGGTGTGTTTTGCTAGAGTTTGGGGCGCTATTGCCAAGGAAAATAGGGGAGGAGGAAGAGTGGCGGACAAGTAGTCTCTTCCATGGATGTTTGTCTCCATCACGTCATCTGATCTTCTCAACAACCTCGTGAGAAAGGAGGCAGAGATTATTCATTATCCTACCCTTTCCAGATGAGGAAATTGAGATGGAAAGATTAAGGGACTTGGTCAATATCCCATAATGAAGCCACATGACATAGTAGGGCAACTGCCAAAAGCTTGGTCTGGAGGTGCTCTGGTTGGGCACACTATTCATCACTAAAACTTATTCCTCAGCCTGGAACAGTGGTTCCCAGTGCCTGTAGCTCCATTCAGGGAAAAGCTTCTAGGTAACTGCAGGTTAGCAGCCTAAGGAACACAAGTCCAAGGGCATTTTGAACAGGGCTCCATGTGGATGTGCTCTGGCTGACCATGTCTTCCTTTGCCTCTTCCAGTCCAGGCCCAGGCCTGAGCAAAGACGACAATGTGGCTTCATGGGAAGAACACTGGATTAGGGGGCAGGAGACTGGGTTCTTGTCTTGCTCTGTGACCAATGGAGTCCTCTCTAGCTAGCATTAATCGCATGCCTGTGAAGCGATAGACGCTGAGCTTGGTACCGGTACATCTTCTCATTTAATCTCAGAACAACATTGTCAAGTAGATATTACTATCTCTATTTTACAGAAGACAAAACTGAGGCTCAAAGAGCTGAGAGGCCCAAGGTTACATAGCTTGTGGGAGGTAGGGCTGGAATTCAAACCCAGGTGCCCTGACCCCAAATCCAGAGCCCTTCTCCTCTGGATTATAGCACACACAGCACAGTGTCCTATATGCCAAGTAACTGCTGGGTGAGCAGGAACTGAAGCCAGGTACATGACTGGGATGACCAGTAGCTCTTGTCCTTGGGGCCCAGGTCCTTAGGTTGTGCCCTTTGTGACTCTGCTTTTTTCTTTTTTCTGTGAAAGAAGCCCCTGTATGGGAGGTGGCGAGGGCACACTGGTTCATTATTGTTGTCTTTTCTGCTACAACTCTTGTTTTTTCTTTTATTATTCATTTTTCAAGATGCAGAAGAATCTCGAGCTCTGAATGTTTCTCCCCATCCTTTGTGAACACCGCTCACAGGCACACAGAACATGATTTCAATTTCTATGTTCGTTTTAGAACCACACACCTGACTACCACTTAAAAATTCCTTCCTAAAACTTCATCTGGGCCTTACCTTGGATGGCATTTGAAGCTCATTGTCCAAATTCCGGTCCTTTGCCATTTCTGCTGTCCATCCACTAACCTTGGATGGCATTTGAAGCTCATTGTCCAAATTCCGGTCCTTTGCCATTTCTGCTGTCCATCCACTAACCTTGTGCCATCTCTGTTTTCAGACACCGCGGCCGTGGCTGACTCCAAAAACATTTCCTGTCCTCAAGTCTCGGCTCCACAGGCCACCTCTTCCCCTCATCATTTCTCATTTCTTACCATGAAAATCTTTTCTTTCTCTCTTTACAGCTTCCTGGGACCTGAAAAATAGAGGTAATTTAAATTTGGTAATTATGATGACAAGGAAACAACTTTTGTGAAATGCAGAGTTTAAAATGCCGGAGTTTCCTGCTGTTTAAATCTAACTGTCTTAGCCTTTGTTCTGCGTACACTGCTGTGGGGGCCAATCTACGTGTACCCCGACCTGGTGGCCCAGCCTGAGAGGATGGCAAACAGCTTCCACACACAGGCGGATGACTTGTACCACCTGGGGCCTTGGGGGTGGTCAGCCAACGTTACCACGTTGAGGTTCAGCCGGGCCCCTTCTGAGCTTCCTAACCCCACGGAAACTTTGCCCTCCCGCACTCTGCAGCCTGCACTGGGACGGTCCCATGTGCAGCCAGGTTTTGGTGTTAGGTAGCTGGAATCACGGAGTTGGGGTAGGGGGTGGGATGTCTTCTCTGCCAGTGGCTGGGCAATCACCTTCTGCAGGCTGCTCATGGCAACCTCTTCCTCC
>RJWJ010027306.1:0-22299 GCA_004363605.1 Indri indri
TAGATAGAATTTGTTAAAGCATCTGTAGAAGCCTTCTGTAGAAGCCTTTTGAAAATCTGGTAACCTGAGAGGAACTACCTGCTGTTATGTAAATTTGTTGCCCCTGGCAATTATTCACTATTCCCTATAAGTTACCATGTAAGACCTCATTTGGGGCTTTTTTGAGACCCATGGAGAGGTCTAAGCCCCCTGAGCTCCCGCTTTGCCTATAATCTTTATAAACTTATAAAACTATATCTTTGTCTGAGTGTATTCTTTTATTTCTTCCATTTTCCATTTTTCTCTATTATTTTCTTATCCCTTGCAACTCTACCAAATGGACCCAGCTTTTTGCGGGGAGCATTGGCCACGTTCCCTGCAAGTAATAACTGCTGTAATAGGGAAAAGAGTCCAGTGTGAACCAAACTCCAATTTGTAGAGGTGAGTGGGAATTTTAAAGGAAGAATGAGGAGGAGGAGGAAGGAGGTTTAGCAGGGTTTCACTAGTCATGGGAGTGAAAAATTCCAAAGTGTTGGTCAGTATAAATATGTTTAGGGTAGCTGCGTCTGTTCCCTAGAAATAATGGACATTGGAATTCTATCCTCCCACAGAGAATGGGAGGCAGAGGTCCTATCCTCAGGTATTGGCTGGAACAAACAGTAATATTTATTTATTTATTTATGCATTTATTTACTTTTGAGCCTTTAGTTTTCTCAGACAGTCACTTTATGGGGAGCTAGAATCATTTTAGAAATCTGGTCTTCAGCCTTAAGAAGTATTTGTTCCAGTCTTCATAGACTAACCTTGATGTGGAGATTGGTTAGAATTTGGTCGAGGAGAGAATCTTTGTCAGAGGTAATATGACAAAAAGGAAGCAAGAAGACAGGAAGGAGTGACAAAGGAAAAATACCAAGCTGACAAGGAGCAAAGACACATCAAGCTGAGGTAAAAACTATTTGGCGGTGATACATTAAGGATTAATAATCTACCAATATTATTATAGATTTGGCTATCTATTGCTACATCATCATGTCAAACAGCTGATGAAAGGAATGCAGTAGGAATGCACTCTGTTGGGAGACACAACGTAACCTAAACATCTGTACCCCTATAATATGCTGAAATAATAAAAAAAAAAGAAGACTGTGAATATTCACAGCTGAACCATGGGATATAATATTTTAGTTACATTTCCTTTTATTTAGCTTTTGGATTTCTCTGAAATTAAAATGTACCATTATAAAGACAAAAAAAAAAAAAAGAAAATCAGGTTTGTGTGGGAAAATCAAAGAGCTTCTGAGTCAACAGGCACGCCTTGGATGTGACCCCTACTGTGAAATGTTCAAAAAGATACACAACGCCCCTCTCTGCGCGCCAGCACGGGCTCTTCACCCTGGCCCTGGCCTCCAGTCCCTGCTCTGCGCAGCTGCGGACTTTCCTCCTCAGCGCTTTCTGTTAGGCGGCTCTCAGCCTCCCAGGGGCGGGAGCCAGGTGTAGGTGAGCGGGCAGCTCTGAATTTTCTAATCTGTAGATCCTACCTACACCTGAAAAATGACTGAGGTGAAAGGAACCTGCACTCGGGGGCTGGTGGCGGGGGGTGGGGGGTTCGAGTGATGGAGGAGGGCAGGCAAACAGGAGCACCCAAGTCCCTGATTCAACCTGTCCACGAGCCTGAGTTCCTCTCTGCCCCTCTCCATCCTTGCTCCTCCCCAGCCCAGCCATACCTGGTAATGCCCAGGGACCTCCCCAGTGGGCAGAGGTCATCCTCATTGACTGTCTTCCTGATAGACAGACCTCATAGGCTGAGGGTACCATTTCAAAGGGGGAAAAAAAAATCCAGACACTCGAAGTTCCTTCACACCACATGCATTCCTTTGTGAGTGGCCCCTGCTTATTTCCTGACCTGCCCTTTCTCACCAGCCCATTCCCCCCATGTTCTGCCCTTCCTGCTCCTGCCATCCTCACATTATTACTGTGCCCAGCAGTCCTTTAAATCCACTGCCCCCTTCTCATGTCCTGGCCTGTGCCATGGACACAATTTTCCATCTTCTCTTTCCCCTCCTCTGTTTTCTGGAATCATTGCTCCTCACTCTCCAGAATCTCCTCAATGTTCCTCCTCTTGGAGGCCTTCCTTGTCCATCCCATTCCAGGTCTTATGTCTGTCCCTTCAGTTCCTAAGGACAGCTCTTCTGCCTACAGTTTAATTTTCAGTTAAATTTCTCCAAATCCCCACTGGACTCAAATCTCGGAGAACATGAAAACTTTGTCTATATTGTTCATCTGTGAGCTCACACAGGTAGTGAACACAGAGCAACAGAAAAGGTTCACCTTTTATTTTTGGTGGCATGACTCGGATATGAACCAGGCTCACCTTTTATTGAACTTCAAAACCAAATAAGGCTATTTCGATCTTTCTAATCCCTCACCTCTTGTCTTGCTACCTTCCTGTTATCTCTCAATTTCTGCAAATCTGAACAGGATTTATTATTATTATTATTTAGAGACTGGGTCTCACTATGTTGCCCAGGCTGCTGGCCTTGAACTCCTAGGTTCAAGTGATCCTCCCAGCTCAGCCACCCAAGTACCTGGGACTACAGGTGCACATAGCTGTACCCATGACAGGACTTTTATCTGAAGAAGCTCCCTCAGGTAATCAGCTCTATAAGAAGAGAATCCTCCCTCTCGGCTGAGCCTGCTCCTTCACAAAGCATTTCTCTGTTATGGATTACTTTCCCTCCATGTGGGTTGTCTCACTCTGCTGGATCCATATTAACTATATACATTCCTCTAGAATCATCTCAATAATTAATGATCATTTCATGGACCTTTTCAAAACTAATTTTGAGTTTAATCAATTTTAATTATGCACATTTTCTTTAATTTTACCATCTGAGAAAGAAAATACAACTTATAATTAATGGCATCTCAGATAGCACATTGTCATGGCATGTACACACATAAACTTGGTCTGAAAACCTGTTATTTTCTGATGTGATCACCGGCACAGACCTTTGCAGAACTGGTATCAGTCTTTAAGAGAAGTCTCAAGGACAAAAATGGAGAGTTTTGTGTTTTTTTTTTTTTTTAAATGAAATGCTACATCATAACCTCCAGTAATGGCACAGAGGATAATATTACCTGGAACATCATGGACATTGATGGCTGTAAGTCTAAATTGGAAACTGAAGAAATGGATGCAGACTGTGAAGATACTTATGGGAACCTTAACTAGTTAGTTTTATATGTATATAGTAGCTATGCCTATAATTTGGAAAGGATCATTTCAATAAATATAAGCTGAGGATGTTAACATTACATTATGATGCAACTGGTCATTTGCCTTTCATTAAGGTGCATCTTAAATGACAGAATTCTTTGATTTGATTGTATGTGCTAACTCCTATCTACTTGCACTCAATGGGAAACACTGAAAATTCTAACTTTGATATTCTTCTTTGTATTACAACTGCCAAGTTTTTGTGTGTCTTCCTTTGAGGATTTTATTGGAATCATTCTCTCACCTCAATACTATCAATCAAAAGCCTAAAACCCAGCACACAGAAATCTTTCAGTAAAAGGAATGAATCCTAAAATCATTGGGAAGCAAATTTTTAAAAGATGGGAAATTCTAAGGAACTTCTGCCTGAAATCTGGGATACCTTAATGTGGTTCTGGTGACTGTGATCCTGTGTACACAACCCAATGAAATAGAACACAGCCACTGAAGGGTACAACAGAATAAAAGAACAAGTACAAGAAGTAACAGTTTCTCAAAATTCCAAGCACTGGAAAAAGTTAAATTTCAATACCAGGAAACAATTAACATATAATACCCATTTTGACTAGGTTCAGGTGAACACGTTGTTACTTTTAGTGATAATCTACTTTTCCCAATCCACTAAGTACATTACATAAAAGTACGAAAATGATTATAATCCTATAATTGTCATTTCAGTTTTTTATAAAACAGTGAAGTTGATCATTATTTTAGTCACACTTTAAATACCAATAGCAAATTCTTTGCCACAAACATGGTGATCAAGATGAACACAAAGCCACTTTCATTTCTGCCAATAAAATTGTAGGTTCAGTGTATGGCTTTACCATTTTCCTCAGAAAATACCCATTTGATGTTCCATCAAAGCTATAGCACACATTAGCTGTGCCATGACACAGTTCATGAGACCAACTCTGAACAGGGATGCATACCTGAAGTGAGCTCAATTAATATTATCATTGATTTTTAGTTATTTCTCACATGCTTGAATTGACCGATGGAGCTACCACCTCAGCTCCATCTGCATAAAAAAAAATCATTCCATAATTTAATCATTCTAAAGATATACATTTGATGTCAAAAATCTTCCAGATTCTATTGTAGACAAGGGTGATAAAGTTGTGATAAAAAGAGAAGGATGACAAGTACTCTATTCTAATACATATTCAGCATCTGTTGTTTTTCCAGGTACTTGTACATAGTTGTGTAAATAATCATCTCTTGGTGTTTACAGTCTCTCAGAGAAGGTGTCATAGTCAAAGACAATTTGTACATAAGCTACAAAAGATGCTTTTGTGCTTCCTAATGTCATAGTGAGATTTGGTACCAACCTGTACATCCTCCATACTTCTAGGTACCAGCCAGGCCTCTCATCAGATCTTCAGTTATTTTTTTCAATTGTTGTGTTTTCACTCTTGCAATTTAACTAAGGATGCACTCAGAGTTCCGTGGGCCCTTTCCACCCACCTAGCACCTCCTTCTCCCAATGTTATGAAACATGGACTTTTAATAGGTACATGTTTTCTCACTTACAGTTCATAAGCAACAACACCATTTTTTTTATTTCAGCATACTATGGGGTACAGATGTTTAGGTTACATATGTTGCCCTTGCCCCTCCAAGTCCGAGCTTCAAACGTGTCCATCCCCCAGATGGTGTGCATTGCACTCTTTGTGTATGCATATACCCATCCCCTCCTCCCCCCGCCCGACAGCCAAGAAATGTTATTCTTATATGTGCAGTTATGTGTTGATCAGTTAATACCAATTTGATGGTGAGTACATGTGGTGCTTGTTTTTCCATTCTTGGGATACTTCACTTAGTAGAATGTGTTCCAGCCCTTTCCAGGAGAATACAAGAGGTGCTATATCACCATTGTTTCTTAAAGCTGAACAGTACTCCATGGTATACATGTACCACATTTTATTAATCCACTCATGTATTGATGGACACTTGGGTTGCTTCCACATCTTTGTAATTGTGAATTGTGCTGCTATAAACATTCGGGTGCGGGTGTCTTTTTCATACAACGACTTTTGTTCTTTTGGGTAGATGCCCAGTAATGGGATTGCTGGATCAAATGGTAGCTCTACTTGTATCTCTTTAAGGTATCTCCATATTGCTTTCCACAGAGGTTGTACTAGTTTGCAGTCGCACCAGCAGTGTATGAGTGTTCCTATCTCTCCGCATCCACACCAACATTTATTGTTTTGGGACTTTTTGATAAAGGCCAGTCTCACTGGAGATAAGTGATATCTCATTGTGATTTTTATTTGCATTTCCCTGATGATTAGAGATGTTGAACATTTTTCATATGCTTTTTGGCCATTCTGTCTTCTTTTGAAAAGTTTCTGTTCATGTCCTTTGCCCACTTTTTGATAGGGTTGTTTGATTTTTTCTTGTTGATTTTCCTGAGTTCTAAGTAGATTCTAGTTATCAGCCCTGTATCGGATTTGCAGCATGCAAAAATTTTCTCCCATTCTGTAGGTTGTCTGTTTGCTCTTGTGACAGTTTCTTTGGTTGTGCAGCAGCTTTTTAATTTGATCAGGTCCCATTTATTTATTTTGGTTGTTGCTGTGATTGCCTTTGAGGTCTTCTTCATAAATTCTTTGCCTAGGCCAATGTCTAGAAGAGTATTTCCAACGTTTTTCTCTAGAATTCTAATCGTTTCACTCCTTAGGTTTAAATCTGTTACCCAGTGAGCAACACCATTTTTTGCTACCAACATCTTGCATCTTTTTCCTGCAAAAGCCTAGCCCTCATTTTTTTTTTTTTTAGGGGATTCTGGCCTACCAATGAGGACCATATAGGGTCATTCTCCAATTTTAGAGACTGCCAAAAGACATTTTTGCCCATATTTTGTTTGTTTTGTTTTGTTTTCTAGAGATGGAGTCTTGCTCTGCCACCCAGGCTGGAGTGCAGTGGCACAATCATAGCTCACTGCAACCTCAAACTCCTGTGTTCAAGTGATCCTCCTTCCTCAGCCTTCTTAGTAGGTGGGACTACAGACACATGCCAACACATCTGGCTAATTTTTGTGTATGTTTTAATGCCAGCCCCGACAGACCTAATATAATACATAACTGATGCTCATGGCCAGAGACAAAGTTAGAGTCAACCTAAGACCTAAGGGTGTGTCTAAGAAATGCATTTGCTGTAGAACAGCATGATGATACAGGGAGCAAAGGAGAAAGTAAGACAGAGAAAGGACATTTGAAGGTCAGTAACCATGCCAAGCGCTTTGGGAGAACAGTGACACTCAAGGCTTAAAAGCCAGTTTGATAGTATCACTTCATGTCTCAGTTCTGCCACTTGGGATAACATCCCAAGTAAGGGTAATGTGCCCACATTTAGTTTCAGTTTGTTCATGTGTAACATGTGAACAAGGAATATATTACATCATTAAGATTTTATGAAAGATGAAAAGATAAATGCATGTGAGAAATAACTAAAATCAATGATAATATTAATTGGGCTCACTTCAGGTATTTATCCCTGTTCAAAGTTGTTCTCATGAACTGTGTCATGGCATAGCTAATGTGTGCTATGGCTTTGATGGACCATTAAATGGGTATTTTCCGAAGAAAATGGTAAAGCCATACACTGAACCTATGATTTTATTGGTTTTATTATTTTGGTTTATTATTATTGGCTTTATTATTTTTTTTATGAAAGTAGAGCAGGGACAATCCTTACCTAGAGAAGTGCTCTATGTTACTGCTGGTGGTATGGAGATCTGATGGGACTCCCAATTATCTTCCTCAAAGCATCTGTCAAAGAAAAAGGAATATTCAATGATACTTGTTAAAACACATCAAGATTGTCTTTATTAAGGACCCTCATGTTAGGTATAGGGACCACAACAATGGGCTTTTCAGTGGGGGAGAGAGATTGGGCTCAATTCATAATACAGCATGGACAAGTGGGAATTTATAGTCAAGGAACAGGGTTGGGAGGTCAGTGGGTGGCAAATTACTAAAAAGTAACATCAGGAAGGAGGGTTGGGGGTTCTGGCTAACCTGATCTAACAGGATTCCTGCTTGGACATCACCTGGAAAATGCTAGAGGATGAGGGGCCTGATCACATATTGAGGGTGTGGGAGGGTCCTTGCTAAACTAACTTAGCTAAGTTCTTGCTAAAAGTTTATTTTACACGGACGTGCAGAGATGGACTTAGGAGAAGGTTCAGAAGCCTGACTAATGATTAGTTAAGTAGAGAATTTTTGTTACCTCCTACAGAATTGGAGGAAGAGAAGTAAGGCTACACACTGAGCAGGCAGAAACAGAAACTTGATGGATGCTGGGTCTGTGAGGACATTCTTGATCTTTGAAGAAGCTTCCTAGTCTGCTCACACTGTTATTTTGCCATGCATATGAAAAATAAACTCATTGCATCTGTATGCAACTGTAGTAAGTGTGTTTTACACGCTGATACTTAAAACATAGCCTAGGCAATAGTCTAATAACAACAATCCTCAAAACATGCCTCAAATTCCTTCCTCAACAATTCTTTCTTCTCATCAGCCTCTGATTTCTCCTCTGGCTTGCTTGTCCCACTTCATTTTTTAGGTGGGGGACCAACACAGTGTTGCAGAGTTGTGGGAAAGCCCCAGTTATGAAAAACAATGAGTAGCAGTATATTAATAGCTGAAAAACCAAAATGGTTAAATTATTCTAACAAATTTATAAATGAAGTGATCAATATTTTACAAATATAAAGATATTTCTGAGTCTATCTAGAAAAATGAGTCAAAGATAATCATGCCATCTTATGAGGTAAGGAGGTTCCAAAAACAATGTGGCAGTGTCTAGTAAGATTTTAAATGAACACCTTTTGACCGTATGAACTTTCACTACAAAATTTGGACTTTGGCTTAGTTATATGCCTAGGAATGGTTATTCCAACATTGTTTCTTGTACCAAACATAAAATTATTGAAATATCAAAGAATAATAGTAGATGAAAAGTAACTGTGGCTCATCCACATGAAATACTATGGAAAATTTTAAGGGAACAAAATTTAAAAGAATCCAAAAGCTCTCCACAACAAATGATCAGGGGTTTCAGAATATCATGGTGGTATGTATAACAGCGCAGTGGTGAGAAATGTGGTTTGAGCACAGGAAGAATGGGCTTAGTGTCATGACCTCAGCACTTCATGCCTTCCTGAATTTGCATCCAACCTCTCCTTTCCTCTCTGTGCACTTACACTATACGATGCATGACTTTACAATGAGTATTATGTAAACTATGAAAGACGCTTTCAATAAGTACCAGGAATATATTGCATTCTTGATAAATACTGTCAGGAACCAATATTATTGATCTGAAATGACAGATCCTAATACGTTGCCGTTGAGAGTTGTCACTGTACAAAGTGTAATTGCAGGTGAGTGGAGGACACAGAGATAGAGGTGGGAGTGTGGGGGTCAATTGTGTTTGTTGATGGGGGAGGGTCCGTGAAGCCTGGCCCCTCTCAGTCCATGCTAAACAGGTGTGCTCAGGATTTGCACCTGGGGGGCTTTGTCCTCCCTGGCAGCCATGCGACCTTTCTACAGTACTCCAGAGTGAGCTCCCTACTCTGGTCAAAGTGCTTTTCCTGTGGGCTGAGGTGCAGGGCAACACATGCTGATGGAACACAGCTTGGCAGAGGCAGGCTGACAGCTGATCATCCCAGGACTACTCCTGGCCTCTAGGCTTAGTTGGCAGGAGCTACAAAGCCTCTGGTTTCCAATTCCCCTAGTTTCCTTCTGGATTGTCCAGAAATTGAAATTTCACAGTACAGATGGTTTGCAACCTAAGATGGTTCAACTTACAATTTTTTGATTTTACAATGGTGTGAAAGTGAAATACATTCAGTGGAAACTGTACTTCAAGTACTCATCCAACCATTCTGTTTTTCACTTTCAGTATTCAATAAATTACATGAGATGTCTAACACTTTGTTATAAAAAAGGCTTTGTGCTAGATTGATTTTGCCCAACTGTAGGTTAATGTAAGTGTTCCGAGCACATACAAGGTAAGCTAGGCTAAACTCCAATGTTTGGTAAGTTAGGCATATTAAATGCATTTTCAACTTAAGATAGTTCAACTGACACAACCCTATCATAAGTCAAGGAGCATCTGTACTATGAAAAGGGAAGCAATCATGTATTCTTAATGTATCTGCAATAGTAGTTATTGTTAAAAAATTTACAAATCATTAAGAGAACATGCTTACTAAAATATTACAAGTAGGACGACCACACAAACTTTAGGTGATAATTTTTCTTCTCGTTTGCCCAAATGTTATGTAAGATGTTTACCTTCAAAAATAAATTTTAGTTATAAATCCAAATCTAGCATGGGAAAATCAAAAATTAGTGATCATGAGCCTGAAAACAACAAACAAATGAATCAAGTTCTGTATTTAATAATCATTCAGTTCATAAAAGAGCATAAAAACTCAAAATCGATTACCAGTACATTGACAATTTGGAGAGGCAATAGGCACAGGATATGAAGAGGCAGCTAGAATATGAATAGGGAGGGATCTTCATGATCTAACTCTGAAAATATCCTGGGAGGCTTAAGTGGATGAGGAGAAGGTTTTAATGGGAAGGATGGCTTGGCTTTCTGCACAGGATCTGACCCTGAAGTCCAGGCTGTGTTTCAGCACCTTTTCAGACAGAAGGCATGGCAATTATTACACACAGCATTCCTAAGACTGATACCACAAATAAAGCTGAAGAATAATGAATAAACACAAAATTCATGTTTATGTCATAAAATAACTTCAAAATCTAGATGTGCTTTATGTAATTGTTAACATTTTCAGTGCTTCACATTTTTAAATGCTCAGGCTTATGTTAGAACACTATGACTTTTTGTCACAGTTTTGTGTTTTGTTTATTTGTTTCACTCTACAAGGTGTGCCTTACTGTGACTTTTTAAGCTGCACCCTTTTGGTGGGAATGTAAATTACTTTCATCTGTCTCAATGCTCATTTGACTGCTTTATCTGGAGAAGTAACATCTTCCTCTGCTCCAAACACCTGCACATCCTCCAAGAAGAGCAAATATACATGCAATGTGGTGGCTCGATTTTTCAGTTGGTAAAAGTGAATGTAATACTGAATCCTTTCGGTATTCAAATTAGCCACAAAGGTACACTAAATATGATTTGGTCTTTTTGTAGATTAAAATTCTTTGGCATCTGGTGTACAAAGGTAAATTGATATGAATCTAGTTTACCAATTTATCTCTGTTCCTTTGCTCATCCGACTCACAAATCCATGAGTATATCATATGGTTTCTTTGCAATTCACCAACACATATGCCACCTTTTACTTCATTACTTTAGTGATGTGCCAATCTGGGTGGGTAGAAAAAGAATTTTAGAAAGTCCCAGTTCCCTTGCCCATGTGAACCTCCAGAACTAAGTGCTTAATTGGTTTTATGAAGATCAAAGGAAGTATATTGTCCTCTCTCTGTGTGGCTTTTTCTTTCTTACTTTAGTTAACCTTGTAGATTAAAAAAATACCATATCATGGAAAAATTGGCAACATATATTTTTTTAGCCTGAATTTTTCTCCAGTTGTGTCTAATTCTTTAAATTTGTTAAACTATTTAAGTCACGCAAAATATCTATGAGATAGTTATTTTTATTATTGCCATGGAAGCGAAAGAAAAATAATTGTGTGCAGGTAAAGTAGGTGACATAGGCCCTAGATCTCGCAGGGAGCCTTTCACAGTGCATTAGCCAGTTGGCTTATAGTTATAAGCCCCTAAGCCTCTTCTAGGTACTGGCCACATCACAGTGCAAGCAGCACTGAGGAAGAGGCATTGCTTCTTGCTTGCAGGGGCCAGCTCCTCCCCAGATGCAGTGACAAACACTGTTAGTTCACTTCAGACCTATTACAGTGTTATGTTGTGGATCTTCTTCTGTTATAGTCTCTGGAAAAAGAAAACACGATAATCCCAGCCTCCCTTGCATATGGGGTAACCATACAACATAGTTATACCAGACAGACATATATTCAATTCTCTAAAGATGGATTCCCTTCCCGAATATACGAGAACATATGCATAAAAGGAGAAGACTCCTGTCTTTGGCCCTTCCACTTCTCCCTTAATTACTGACTGCAAAAATCCTGTAGATATGGTAGCCAGCTTGGCACAAACAATAATGTGAAGGTGAAGACTACACCTTTCAGATGGGAAACAGAGACTAGCAGGAAGCTGCATCCTTAATGCCATTGCTGGACCAGTGTATCATCCTGGACTGTTGTTTGTGATTAACATTTTATTTATTAAAATAACAATAGCAGATTTTTCTATTTTTCAGGAAAGATCAAAATTTTCTTCAAACAAAGGAGATACCAATGTTAGATATCAGGGCTTATTTCCTGTATTGGCATCCTCAGCAAATGTCTAGTTCCATAGTGAATGGGTAATCAGCTTTGCTGGTGCCTTCAGTACAAATGAAAGAGGCTACTTGCTTTGTTTAGAGAATGGGCTTATTTATCTGCATACAGTCAAAAGAAAAAATGAAGTTTCTAGGTTGCTGCATCATGAGAGAATACGGCAGATGGGTGACTCTTTTCAGCTCTGGCCCTGCATCCTGGCTATACAGCACTCCCTCCCGGCAGCCTGGGTCAAATTAACAGGAGATCAGAAGCTACCCTGTGTTACATGTGGTTGATGAGATAAAAATTAATCAAATACTGTGTTATGCTCACTGTTCTCATCTCTGAAATATGGTGCACAAGGTGCCATCTCCTTAGAAGAGTTTCCTGACTTAATAGATGGAGGATTTAATTCATCGCACATTAGACTTGCTGACTGAGCTTCAGAAACTTCCAGGTGTAACACTTCCTTCACAAGTGAAGATGGTACTAGGAGAGATTTTCTGAGTCTCTGGGTTATTGGACTTACTATGAAAAAGAAATTAAACACTCTGTATCTCCAGGTACCTTTTCCTGCTTTGTGAGCAAGGACTCTTGGTTGCAGGAGTGAAGAAGACTGGATGTCTAAGCCTTATTTTCTACATCATGTTTTATAACTGTGTGTTATGCCAGGACCAAACTCTAAAACAAATGACCAAGAACAGGCCCAAAGTCCTTTCTCCCCCATAGACCCTGAGGTCTCAGGTACTTGAAGCTGTGTTTTGAATATAATATCTGTTTCTAAGTCACTCCATGAAGAAGACAGAGTGAGACAGGAGAGAAGTTTTGTGAGATCAAACAAATATCCAAAATATGCCCATCAGATTAATTGGTCTGAGAAAAATGACTAGAATTAAGGGTTTAATCCATCACTGAGACAAAGAATATAGTTTCTGTGATTAGAAAGACAGGTTCCAGTGTTCTGACTGAACTGTACCTCTTAAGGTCTTTACAAATCTGCAGTAGTTATTTCAAGTATATCCTTAATTTCCTCACTTGTTTGGTGGTTAAAATTATAGTATATGATGCAAAATTTTTTGTTATCAAAGAAAAGCCTTAAAAGAGAGTTCTGCCATACATTATGTAGTCACAGTTCTATCTATAATCATTTCCCCTACCATTATCATGGCCATATGTGTATTCATGCACACACACACATGCATGTGCACACAGATATATCCTCAGCCAAAAAATCCTCAAAGGATACATAAATATTTTATAATCATAGTGCCTCTTTGGAAAAGAATTACACTGATATTTTGATAGTTGTCACCACTGAAAGTTGAATTTGAAGAGATCTTAGATATGTACAGTTTCTCACTGTCTGCACTGGAGACTTCTATGTTCATAAAATGAAATAAAAAATCGATGAAGCAAAAGATGCATTCATTTACCTATGAGTAAGTTATTAAAATTTTAAGCATTATATAAGCAAATTAGAAAACATTTATCAATGTGATTCCTGTTATTTATGCTGTTCTGATTATATTCTGCCTGTTCCTTCTTTTTCTCTATACTTTCTTCAACTGTACATTGAAGGAATTTTAACTCACTTAAAAAAAATGAAAGGAATATTCATTGCATACTGTGTAGTTTGGAGAACTGATTAGAGAGAATGAAAATTAAAATTGCGATGACTACATAGCAATCACAATCATGGCCACATTTCTAGGGCGATTGCTATAGGCCAGGTAACAATGAAGAAGGTTCAGGAATATCCTAGTGAGGAGAACATTAGTCTGAGTAATGACAATAGTGATTGGGTCATGAAGTAGGGCCAAGTTGAAGCGCATGTGGAGTAGAACATGTAATTCTCACTCCCCATGTGGGGGAGGTGACGGGATAAAGGGCAGGGAGCATTATAAGGGGGTAAAATGAGGAGATGTTACCCTAGGCTAACTGACTGAATAGTGTGGACATAGCCCATTCCAGCACAAATATATGCTCAAGAAGTACTGAATTTTAAATACAGCTTCATGAAAGCTCACTTTGAAGTGCAAAGAGTCAGAGTTCTTCAACTGGTTTGAAATATGCACCCATAGTATTTATGTCAAACATTTTTCTGAATCAAAAAGCACATTTTAAAATTAGAATTAAAAAGCCTTATTATGCAAACTTTATAAAAATTTAAAATATAATATGAAACCTAGACCAACATTCCCTGCCTATTGTTAAATTAAGTTTGCCCTAAAGCTGCCTCCATATATACTTTAAGTTCAGCCTAAAGGTTTATCCATACGTAGTGAACAGTATCCTAAATGGATGTGTAAATGGACTGTAGCTTACTTTTGTAAAAAGTAGCGGAGTCTCAGTCAATCGCAGTGGCCGAGTTCTGGCCAATCAAAGGTAGTCAACTGTTCAAATAAGCCAAATGCCAAGCTGTAACAAACCCAGCTATTTCTGTACCTCACTTCCATTTTCTGAAAGTCACTTTCCTTTTTCTGTTCATAAATGTTAACTGACCATGTGGCACCCCCAGAGTCAGTCTGATCCTGTGCTGGTTCTGGGAGCTGCCTGATCCATGACACATTCTTTGCTCAGTTAAACGCTGTGAAATTTGTCTACTAAAGATTTTTTTTTTAACACTAGCTTGATAACTGCTAAGTGTGTAAGTGTGTGCAGTGGAAAATAGAAATACTAAAATAGGAAACATTTACTAAAATCTGTGATTTCATATTAAAATAGCTTTCTTTCTTTCTTTCTTTCTTTTTTTTTTTTTTTTTTTTTTTTTTTTTTTTTTTTTTTTTTTTTTTTTTTTTTTTTTTGAGACAGAGTCTTGCTCTGTTGCCTGGGTTGGAGTGCCATGGCATCAGCCTAGCTCACAGCAACCTCAAACTCCTGGGTTCAAGCAATCATTCTGCCTCAGCCTCCTGAGTAGCTGGGACTACAGGCATGCACCACCATGCCTGGCTAATTTTTTCTATATATTTTTAGTTGTCCAGGTAATTTGTTTCCATTTTTAGTAGAGACGGGGTCTCACTCTTGCTGAGGCTAGTCTTTAACTCCTGACCTTGAGCTATCCTCCAGCCTCCGCCTCCCAGAGTGGTAGGATTACAGGCAAGAGCCACCACGCCCGGCCTAAAATAACTTTCTTATTCAAATAACAAAAAAGTTATAGTCAACATCGTAACTGATAAATCTTCAAAAATGTACTACTAATAAAAATAGGTTAAAACAGAACTAAAAGGCAGAACTACTAAGATAAAAAAGAATCTTGGGTTCAATGTGATTTTTTTTAGCGTAAATATGAATTTGTGAGCACAAATTAAAGTGGTTTTTTTTTTGGTTAAAATTACAAACATGTGACAGGCTGTCTGTCACTGAGGTTTTATTTTCAGGAAAGACGAAGTAAGTGTACTTTTCCCTGTCTTACCCACTAAACATAGCTACAAAATTTGAGTAAAATGCATAGAATGGCTATTTGAAGACTCAGAGTGAGTACTAATAGGGGAATCAAGGAAGAACACTGGATCATGAAGTCCTACTGAATTGCTGATGGGTTTTCTTCCCCCCCCCCCCCTTTCTTTTTTCTCCTGGCCTGAACTTAAGACATCCAACAACCCAGAACTGAGAACTACAGTGCAGACTGAGGGCTCTAGAAGCTCTAGCTCTGGTCTGAGGATTGAAAAAGGGAACTCTGAGTGCAGAGTTCCCCTCTCCACTGACACATTTTTTTCCTTTTCTCCAATCTCCCCTACTCCAACCCTCAGGCCATCTAGTTGTCGTGGTCACCCATGGCAGCTGAGGTAGCTTACAAGAGAAAAATAAAAACAAAAACAAACAAACAGAAAAAGGCTAAAGGTGGGAAAACCTTACTCTGCTAGGAGGAGTTACTTGTAGATCCAAGACAGTGAGTCCAACCCTCAATGTTTTTCATTTTTTCTGTCTGTCCTCTGACCAGCCCAGACATTAAAAAAAAAGAAAAATCATGGCCAAAGGACTGAAAAGGGAGCCAGAGGGAAACAGAAAATACTGGGAAATTGTGGAAAGAGAGGCACTTGGGAAAGGGACCCCTTGGAATTGGTGAAGAACTCACTGCCTCACCCAAATGAACATGTGGATCCCATCCTCATTAGCATACAAATACTTAACTGTCCAGGCCTCAGACTGAACACTGGGTGGTATGAAGGACAGAGAGTAAATAATTTTAACTTTATGGGCCACACTGTCTCTACTGCACCTATTAAATTTTGCCATAACATTAAGGCAGCCATAGACAATGCATAAATGAATAATGTAGTTGTGTTCCGAAAACAAAATTATTTTAAAAAACCATGTGTAGGGCAAGATTTGGCCTTCGGACCATAAGGAAACAGAAAAATATATGATGATGTTCATCCTAGCATAAGGGTGAAGAACATGATCTCTGTAGACAGAAGAGTGGTTTTGTTTTGTGTTCATACTTCACCGCTAATTGCTGCTTTGAAATTGTAAATGCATTTTACCTTTGTTTTCTCATCTAAATAATGGTTAATTTCATAGAACATACTGCACATGTATTTTCTGAGTTTTAATTAAAAGCATAATTTCAGAACAATAAGTGGCACAAATAATCACTGAAAAAGTACTAGCTGAAATTAATATTATCCTTATATATTCTATATAATATATTTAAACACACTGACAAAGATTCTTTGCTCAACCAATTTTTTAGTCAGGCTCCTGAATCTTCTCCTAAACCCATTGTGTACTTCCTTGAAAATCCAGTTTTATTATTTATTTATTTAGTTAGTTAGTTTTTCTGCCCCATGTAATCTGCAGGAAATAAAATCCAGTATTAGTAAGAACATTACTAAATCAAGGGCCAGGTGTGGTGGTCACACCTGTAATCCCAGAACTTTGTGGGGTCAACTTGGGAGGATCTCTTGAGCCCAGGAATTCAAGACCAGCCTGGGCAACATAGCGAGACCTCATCTCTACCAAAGAAAAAAAATATATTGCCAAGCATGATGGTGTGCACCCATATTCCTGGCTTCCCTAGAGTTTGAGGTGGGAGGATTTCTTGAGCCCAGGAGTTTGAGGCTGCAGTGAGCCCTGGATGACACCAGTGCACTCCAGTCTGGGTAACAGAGTGAGACCTTTTCTCTAAAAATATAAAAAAAGAAGAGAACACTGCTAAGTCAATTTAGCAAGAGCTTCCCCACCCTCAATACCTGATTAGGTTCATCCTCTACCATCCCTTACCCCCCAGTAATATCTTATCACATTGGCCTTCACTAGCAAGAACCTTCAGCAATAATCCTGTTAGGTTGGTTTAGCCAGAATCTTTCTTTGTCTTCAGGAAGAATCCTATTAGCCAGAATGTCCCTACTTCTGAGGTTTCCCCTTAGTAATTTTCCACACACCGACTAAGCTCTCTGCTCTTTGGCTACAAATTCCCACTTGACCTTGCTGTATTTGCAGTTGAGCCAAATGTCTCTCAACGACAGCAAGATCTCATTGTTGTGGTCCCTATACCTATCCTAATGGTCCTGAATAAAGTCTTCCTTACCATGTTTTAACAAGTTATCACTGAATAACTTTTCTTTTTTTTTTTGGAGACAGAGTCTCACTCTCTTGCCTGGGGCAAGTGCCGTTGCGTCAGCCTAGCTCACAGCAACCTCAAACTCCTGGGCTCGAGCAATCCTACTGTCTCAGCCTCCTGAGTAGCTGGGACTAGAGGCATGCGCCACCATACCCGGCTAATTTTTTCTATATATATTTTTAGCTGTCCAATTAATTTCTTTCTATTTTTGGTAGAGACGGGATCTTGCTCTTGCTCAGGCTGGTCTCGAACTCCTGAGCTCAGGATTATTTGCCTGCCTCGGCCTCCCAGAGTGCTAGGATTACAGGCGCGAGCCACCGCGCCCGGCCCTGAATAACTTTTTATTTAACAAAATACAAAGTAAAAAATGTAGTGATACACATTAATAAATTTTATAAACAAATGTAAGAAAAGGAGAACATCAAAGCCTTAATGTTGGTAGTGCATTGCAATTTTTAATTGCTGGAATCTGGGGTAGAAGGAGAATGTTCCATTACATTTTTTTTTCTATTTTCTTTTTTTTTTTTTTTTTTGGTTACCATCAGCATGTATTCCTCTTTTAAAAATATTAGGATAGTCAACATCACTAAAAAGTATACAAGCATGAACTAAAATAAAATATTAAGGCTCTCTCCCACTGGCTGAGTGAATGGACCCCCTCTTGGCCAAGGGGATACCCTAAAACTGAGTTGATAGCCATAAGAAGGAAAGTCAGACTTGCCTCATCATGTCCCCCTCCCTTCTTGTAGATATCCTTGATCTTGTAGATATCATTAACAGGTCTAAGGCCTTACAAGACAAACCTGTAGATCCTAAATTTACATAACAAATCACTGAGTTTAGGTGTATGTCAAGTGACTTGTCTCTAATTAACAGACTTCCTTATCTTAACTTAAAACATTCCAAGCCTTTAGACAAAGCTTCATTTATTTCACCAATTACAAATCAAATAGTCTTTAAACCCACCTAAAACCTGGAAGTCCCCCCACCCTTTGAAATGTCCCACCTTTTCGGGCCAAGCCAATGTATGCCTTCCATGCATTGATTTATGATTTCACGTGTAACTCCTGTCTTACTGAAATGCATAAAACCAAAGCGTAACCCAGCCACAGCAAGTCCACTTACTCAAGGCTTCTTGGACATGGCTCCAGGCCTTGGTCCTCAAATTTGGCTGAGAATAAACCTCTTTATTTTACAGAGTTCCATTGACACAATATTAAAGGACAATTATAAGGCCAGGCGCGGTGGCTCACCCCTATAATCCTAGCACTCTGAGGGGCCGAGGTGGGAGGATTGCTTGAGCTCAGGAGTTCAGAGACCAGCCTGAGCAACAGTGAGACCCTGTCTCTACTATAAATAGAAAGAAATTAGCCAAACAACTAAAAATAGAAAAAATTAGCCAGGCATGGTGGCACATGCCTGTAGTCCCAGCTACTCGGGAGGCTGAGGCAGAAGGATTGCTTGAGCCCAGGAGTTTGAGGTTGCTGTGAGCTAAGCTGATGCCATGGCACTCTAGCCCAAGCAAGAGAGTGAGACTGTGTCTAAAAAAAAAAAAAAAAAAAAAAAAAAAAAAAAAAAAAAAAAAAAAAAAAAAAAAAAAGAACAATTATAATAGTAGAAAGTGTATTGGGAAACAATTTTGGGATTGAATGATCAATTCTAAGGTTATAGCTTGAGTAAGAGAATAGAAAGTGACAGAATGCATAGAAAAGCAAGGTCTAGCAGCTGTTTTTTAAAAACATTGTGAAATTTCTTTTGACTGTGTACATTTTTTCTTAAATTAAAAAACAGTAATATGGGACTGCAAACTAGTACATCTGTGGAAAGGAATATGGAGATCACTCAAAGAGCTACAAGTAGAACTACTATTTGATCCAGTAATCCCATTACTGGGCATCTACCCAAAGGAAAAAAAGACATTCTATAAAAAAGACATATTCACTAGAATGTTTATAGCAGCACAATTTACAACTACAGAGATGTGGAAACAACCCAAGTGCCCATCAATACATGAGTGGATTAATAAAATGTGGTATATGTATACCATGGAGTTCTACTCAGCCACAAAAATCAGTGGTGATCTAGCATCTCTTGTTCTGTCCTGGATAGAGCTGGAGCCCATTCTACTAAGTGAAGCATCATGAGAATGGAAAAACAAGCACCACATGTAGTCACCATCAAATCGATATTAACTGATGAACACCTATGTGCACATATAGTAGTAACATTCGTCAGGTATTGGGCAAGTGAGAGAGGGGAGGGGGAGGAGGAGGAGGGGATGGGTATATTCACACCTAATGGGTAACGTGCACACCATCTGGGGGATGGACATGCTTGAAGCTCTGACTCAGGTGGGACAAAGTCAATATATGTAACCTAAACATTTGTATACCCATAAGATGCTGAAATAAAAAAAAAAACAGTGATAATAATTTATAATAGGATACTGAGAACTGGAGAAAGTTTAACCTTGAAGCCCCCACAAGTCCTCTCATACTAAATGACCATTGTTGGAAAACTAAGAAAAAACATAGAGAACCAATAGAGAATCTTAAAGACTATGCAGAAACGATTAAATTAGTATATCATTTAAAAAGAAAACAAAACAGTAAGTTTAGTATTATTGAAAAATATTTCAGTTTTTAAGACAAATATAAAAACATGAAATTAATATTGAAAAAGGTATAAAATTATGGTTCAGGAAATGTTTATATAACAATGAGAAGGGCAGTGTATTGTAGAAACACCACAGTACGATTTATCTAGAAAAAGCAAAGAAACCAGAGGTTAATACAAAGTTAAAGAGCAAGAACCAAAACAGTGATATGAAGCTGAAGGAGCTCAGGAAATTTCACCACAAAATACGACTCCTTGGTATAAGGAGAATTTTGAATTAGAGGCGGTACAGAAGGCGGCCGGGCCCCCTCCAGGTTTCCCCCAGACTCCAGCCTTTCGCCCCTGAATCCGGAAGTCCAAGGACTCAGAGCCGTGGGGCTGGTCGCCAGGATGCGCTGCCCGCCATGGGCCCGCGCGGTCGGAGGCGCAAGCCCGAGACCCGGAGGAGGCAAGGCGCGAGCCCGACCCCCGGCCCCTCGCGGTGGGGCCCCTCCTTAGCCCCCCACCCAACATGGTCGGAGGAAACAGGAAAAATGGATGTTAAAGGAGATCATCCGAAAAATTCAGAAGAGCACACACCTCTTATTAAGGAAGTACCCCTTCAGCCGCCTGGCAAGAGAAATAACGTGCTAAATTCACTCGTGCTGTGGACTTGAACTGGCAAGGTCAGGCCCTGCTGGCCCTACAAGAGGCTGCAGACGCATTGCTAGTCCATCTCTTTCAGGATGCTTATCTCCTCACCCTACATGCCGGCCTAGTTACTCTTTTCCCAAAGGATGTGCAGCTGGCCAGGAGGATTCGAGGCATTCAGGAAGAGCTCAGCTGAGCGCCTATGCTAGTGTTTATGGATGGTGCCAGGGACTCTCTAGAGCCACAACTAGATCCAATGGAGTCTGAGGTGCTGCCTGGACTTTGCTGTCTCTGAGCACTGTGTGCGGGTTGCTTTTTAATTTTTTTTTTTTTCTTTAAGAAGAAGGCAGCATGACTTTCCTCTGTAACAGAAGTAACATATGAAACAATCAATGGAGTTCTAAAGGCCTGAAAATTATTTTCAGATAAAGAGATTCCAAGGTTGACTTCAGTTTATCAGTTACTCATATGACTAATTTAAGGATTTTGAAGATATCAGATTTGCTGTGTTACAGGAGAAAAGGAAATTTACTTATTTTAGACCTTTCTGTACAATTTACATCTTTTACCATTTGTACTTTTATTTTAAACATAAGGGAAAAAATAAGAGACCACTTTGATCAGTTGTATGGAAGGGCCCAGTATGTCTAGCATGCCTTTCAGGTCAGCTTCATCATTAGTGGCAGCATCAAGTTCCTGAGTGAGCTGTGCTTGTCAACAAACATGTAGCTTTTCAAAAACTTAATTGGGGTTAAATGGAAAATCTTTATGGCTTGATGTTCTTGTTCCTTCTAGTAAATTCCTATCAAAATCATTCAGAAATTCTAACTACATTCTAAATGTGGACTCTAACATTTTATTCTCACTTGTAAATCATAGAAGGTATATCAGTCTAGGATTTTAAAGTGACTTTTCAATGTTTTTATGGATATTTTTATAGCCTCTTTGTGGAGTCATAATAAAAATAACATTTTAATGAAAAATTAAAATGAAGTTACTGCAATGGCAAAGATTATACTGTATTTTTTGTATGCAAACATTAAGTTCTTCATTTGTGCACCATTTGCAAACATCCACAATTTAAATGAGAATTTAGGGATGCAGTTTTGCCTCTGATGAAGTAGAGTATGAGCAGACAAAAACTTTGCCCTCCTGTTGTAACTGTGTGGTAGGGGTCCCCAGCCCTGGTGAAACAAAAGAAAGAAAACAGGGAGAAACTCCACACCAGGAACTAAGTTGCAAAATTTGCTTTTGTGGCTTCTGTAACTTACCTGCTTGCACAAACAGGGAAAGATGATAGATCAGCTAGGAATGCCACACATGACTGCAGCTTGCACAAAGACTTCCCTGGAGATTAGAGATAAACACATTGTAACTGTGCCCTTCACCTTCCTTAAGCAATGTATAAAAGACTGTTACACCCCTTGCTGAGGGCTCGAAATTTGGACCCTGTCCTCTGAGCCTCACCGGTGAATAAACCCGTTTTCTTCCTCACCTGGTCTCTGGGTCAGTCATTAGGAGAGAAATCCTCCTTCTCCTGCAACAACTGAGGGCAATTTAAGAGATTTCCAGAGAAATGGAAAGTACCACCCAAAGATTTGAGATCTGTGTGTGGTGAAAATGATTAGTGAGGGCAGACTGCTAATAACGATGTGGCAGTCAGCTGAGTTCAGACACAGACTAAAGGGAACCACCAAGTACTATTTAATAAATTTTAAGCCTTTGTAAAACCTCTTCCTGTTAGACGTGAACTTATCATTTGTGCAGACATTCAAATAAATCTTATCTATCCACAAATATAAAAAAAAGAGTATTTTGAATTGAAGAGATCAACAAGCTTTCTAAGAG
>RJWJ010027307.1:0-22293 GCA_004363605.1 Indri indri
GGTCACAGAGCACACAAAGTACGTAAATGCACTTACATCTATGTTTAAGCTTCTTATAGGGACCAATGGGAAGCAATCTTAAGCCAGTGCACTTGAATTTGAAATATATTTGCTTCTGGCTTAGTGAGTCTTTGAGGCTTTGCTTCTCTTGAGGAAGAACAAGAGAATATTATTCTAACATCTCTCAGGACTATACAATCACACATCAGCTCTAGGTTCTTTTGGTTACCTTGGCAAGCGTCTAATATTTCCTTTGGCATCTCCATGACTGCACTGGGGATGGACAAATTGAGATACACATTCGAATCAATGAATAACTCAATGAAGGCATGGGAGAATGAAAATGGAATCCATCCCAGTGGCGCGATAAATAAGAGACATGAACTAAACATACGATCTCTTCAAATAAAATTATACTTTGCATTGCTTTAATTAATAAGCAGGATGAACTGATTTTCGTATTCCCTAATGTGTGTTCACTATTTCTACTTTACTTCAAACAGTACATTTTATTTACTTTAAGTAAAACTTCTTGTTATATTCTTTAAATTCTTGTCCATTTCTGACTTCATAGAATTTTCTAGTGTTGGATAAGATTTTAACAGAATTTTGTCTGTTATAGTTGCCACAGCTCTTTATTTCAATTTTAACTCTGTTAGTGTTTGTGGAACAGAACTTTAAAAATTTCTTATGTTCTTAAATTTGTGGAACTTCTTTAAAATTTTTTCTATTGCTTTAATCCTTGGAAAACTCTCATTCCTATACTCGTTCAATTAAATATACTTTCTAATTGTAGTTACTTTAGTTATTTTTTATTCTATCCATATTGATTTTATTTTGCTATATAATATGAAGTATGAATCTAAATTATTTTTTTGTATTATTACAGCTTTAGCACAACTCATTTTTTTTTTTTTTTTTTTTGAGACAGAGTCTCACTCTGTTGCCCTGGCTAGAGTGAGTGCTGTGGCATTAGCCTAGCTCACAGCAACCTCAAACTCCTGGGCTCAAGCCATCCTCCTGCCTCAGCCTCCTGAGTAGCTGGGACTACAGGCATGCGCCACCATGCCCGGCTAATTTTTTCTATATATTTTTAGTTGTCCAGATAATTTCTTTCTATTTTTTTTAGTAGAGATGGGGTCTCGCTCTTGCTCAGGCTGGTCTTGAACTCTCGAGCTCAAATAATCCACCCACCTTGGCCTCCCAGAGTGCTAGCATTACAGGCATGAGCCACTGCACCCGGCACAACTCATATTTTAAAGTTATGTTGTTTATGACAGTTATTTTATGTGCTAAATTAAATATGTATCTAAAGAAAATCAATGTTCTGAATTCCTTGTCTGCTCCACTCGTCTATATTGTATTTCCTAAAAATTGAGAAATTAATTAACTTCAGAAAGTTAGGATACTAATTCTTAGAATTCTAATATCAGATAAATTTGGTCAAATATTTTTATATCTGAAATTAAAATATTTCAGAATATAATCGAAATCCTCACAAAGTTATTTCCCATACCTCTTTTAGTATAATTTTATTAACCTTAAACAATATACCACTACATCTGAGTTAAATATTTATATTCAAAAATATTTATAATAATGTTATTATTTAATGAGATAAAATATACCTAAATATAAAATAGTACTAGAACAAATTATACCCCAAAGTTAATCATTAAAGCACCATTAACACATTCTGGAATAACTTGTAACGGCATGGACAAAGTTCTGGCTATGAGCATACACGAAAATGACAGAATACGTTGTCCTTTATGTATAATTATCCCAATTGTAAAATATGTATTTATACTTATTCATCCATTTAACATTTATTTACAAAACTTCTACTATGGGCCAAGAACTATCTGGAGTGTTGTGGTTATAACTGTTAACAAAGTATGCAGAAACCCCTGCCCTCCTGGGAGGCCCTCATGGGATTTCTCAGTGTGGGAAGAGCCAGTTGTGTCCTGGAGCTGGCTCAAACCAGATTGCAAGACCAAACTGAAATTTTCAGGAATTTTTCAAGCCAGTTGTTGCAAATCGCCGTCATGGGAACATTTACACCACAGGCAAATGCTGCACGTGAGCGCCCCTGCGCCACCCGCCGCTGCCCTGGAGAGCCAAACATTTATCAGAACACCACTGGGGGAGTCAAACAAAAAATTACGTTTATATATATATATTTTATATCTATTTGGTTAGTAATGCTAAAGAGAAAATTAAAACAATGAAGCGGGATGGAGTGCGGAGTTAGAGGCGGGATGGAGTTTCGGATACGGCGCCTGGGACGGTAACACTCAAGCACTCCAAGGCGTGCCCACATCTGTGTACATGTGCAGGGATAATGCCGACACCAAAAAGGAAGAAAAGATTCATGAATCGGTTAGTCGCTCTTGTCCTTTTCAATTTGTGACAAGAAAGTCCATAGTCCATCAAAGTTTTGGTGGCAATTAGAACATTAACAGTGTCAAATGTGGAAATATGTAATTTATTAGGAATATACATATGCTAATGCCCTCGAATATTAGGC
The DNA here is from genome assembly GCA_004363605.1 of Indri indri. Lineage (NCBI taxonomy): Eukaryota > Metazoa > Chordata > Mammalia > Primates > Indriidae > Indri > Indri indri. The sequence continues at coordinate 2,531 of RJWJ010027307.1, forward strand.
AAACAAACAAAAAAAAACCCCAACAATAAATCAGTGAAGTGGGATGTCCTGCTAGATCTCTGATCTGGTTTCTAAGTTTTATCCCATATCTGATAATCTCTGAACCACATGTCATTTGGTGACAACCGAAAACTCTGGAATACTCTAGAATACTAGCTTCCATCTTGCCTTCTGCTCAAGATCGAAGCTTTTGAATAATACGCACCATCAAACGATTTCTGAATTGAGTTTTGTTTGCAGATTGCAGCCACCACAGGCCTGTGTTACCGAAAGCAGAGATAGTACTCAGTGGGCGAGTCTACGGACTCTTTGACGCCTCCCAGAGGAAAGTACGGCCTGGTGCAGTTTGCAGGGCATCAGCCCACGCGTCCCTGCATTCTATGCACTCGGCTCATCCATACTGCTGTGTTTACCATAGTAACTATTTTGTATCAACTTTTCTTGAAGCACTGACTTCATACTTTTGTTTTAGGGTCTGGGTTTCCAATTTTGCTCTTGCTTTTTTGTGGGATCTCTAGTTTTCTCTTGGCTTCCCAAAAAGGCTCTCGATAACCTCGGGTGGTGGAGCCACGGCATCTTCTCACGCGGCCCTTGCGCAGTGCAGCTCCTTACTGAGGCCATCTCCTAGGGGACCGAAGCCATTCCCTGAGTTCTAGCTGCAGTTCAGCCTTGGAAATTTCTCACGATGCTAGCTTTATACTTTCTTTAAGTTGCAAAATACTTTATTGGGCCAGTGGATTCTGTGCTATGCTTTGGGTTTATTTTGGTTTTTTTTCAAATTGTTGTTCTTAAGGTTTTCATGTACATTCTTTTCTTTTTTTTAATGTTTTGCTTGGTGTTTCCTGGAAGTCTCTCCTTCGACATCGGACCACTCGCTTCGAGTCTCCAAGCAGTGAGAATTCCTCACGCATGATGCCAGTAAAGACAAGAGCTTCGTGAAAGTCATTTGTGATGCATTAATCTTTGTGGAGTTCCACTTTGTAATATTGGGAGAAGCACTGAACATTAAAATGAAATGATGAATGTATAGTAACTAGTTTATAGCAGTCACTTGATAAATATTTGCAGCATGTGAGAGTGTTTTGTATGCTTCAAGATGCCTTTAAAATTTTGGCTAACCGCCCCCCGCACCCCGCCCTGCTCCCAGAGCAAGCCTCACCCATGCTTTGTGCTGTAGCTACTGCTGTGCTTGTCTGTCTCCTCCAGTAAGTGGGCTCCTGAGCTACCCGACACGAGAAAGTAGCCCGGCTTCCTGACTGCATCCCTACACTTATCACAGAGCCAGGAAGCAGCAATAAAAATATCAGTGTCCACAGTAGTGCTATAATAAAAGGTCTGTAAAATACAGTCCTTGAGAGAACCCATAATATCGCAGAAAGAAATTAAGTTCCTGTTTTTCTGAGTAGCTCGACTTTCTGTATTTTCTTTTGCCTAGCGAGGCATTTATGGTCTTACTCTTCATGAAGCGTTACCACTGAGATTTTCATTTAAGGAAATAACTCCAAGGGAGAGAATTATAAACATCCCAAGGTGAAAAGATCTAGCTGTATTTTATAAATTTGCAGCATGGTCCATTTCCAGAACCTGGTAGGTTGATTACCAAAGGAATCCGCCAAGGGAAAAACCTCCCTTTGGGTTGTTTGTGCAAATCTGTCTTACCCAGCAGCTATCAAATTATCCCATTTCCATAGAAACTTATTTTTCTAGCCACCACAATGATCACTTTTTCTAAATCTAATCATCGTATGTATTCAGCCAAACTAATTTGGTCCCTAAAATGACATAAAACATTCTGAACAACATGGAAACCCGGACATAGAGTGAGGCAGGAAGTCGAGGAGAATAATTGGCTCCAAAGTTTACTTGTCTTATAAACATTTTTTCTTCTTCCATCACTTAACATTTTCTCCTTGACATTACTTGACTGAACTCATGCAGATTCAGTTCCTCCAAGGAACAATCCACTTGGGCAGTGTGAACTCTGAAAGGTCACATCTTTTGGAGTTATCTGCCGCCAAGAAGAATGGCTTCCATTTATTTTTCAAGTTGAAAAAGTTTATTTTTTTCCTGTTCATGAAACTCGAAAGTGCCCAGAGTAATTTAACTCAGACTGACCAAACAGAAAAAGCACGTTTAAGCTGTGATAGGGCCTGGAATGTCTGAGTCTGGAAGGAAAATCATTTGGAATTTCTTTTGGAACCCAGGCAGCCAAATGATGGATTTTGTCTCAAAATCCGAGCTATGCTTTGCTATTGCAATTTATGAAGCAAAGAGCCTTAGTGTAGAAGAGCCAGAATTCTCTTAGAATGGAAAACCAAGGTAAGCAGCATGAAAGACTGGACCAGTGGTCTCTAATCCTTTCTGCTTGGCTCCTATCAGCCAAATAAAAGAAAAGCTTGAGTAAATGTTCCCCCAGTTTACATGTAGCAGAGCGTCATCTTTGAAGTTTTGAAGCTACCTGGGTATGAAATGGCCAACTGGAACATCACTGCCAAAACTTGCACAGCAAATTTCCAAGAAGTGGCTCCATTTTGGACCCCCAAACCCAACCAAGAATCAAAGGGCTCAGAGAGCAGGGAGGGACAGGCTTGCCAACCTCGCATCTTGGCAGAGAGCTGTAGTCCCACCCTGTGAGGGGCAGACGGGGCTGCTCCGTCATGCAAAGCCTCGAAACGCTTCCCGAAGTCGGGAGCTTGGGCCTCCTGCTTGACTCACACCTGAGTCACCTAAAGCCACCCTGCACATAAGACAGAGGACACCAGCCGAAGGTGAGTCCACTTTCAAAGATTTTGGGGGCTGGCCGCCATGATGCTTCCTGGGGACCAGTTGTGCGTCCCCAGAGCGGAAGCGACTGACCGAGTGGCAGTAATTGAGTTCCATTCAGAGGGCCACCTGGAGGGACAGAGAGACAAAACAGCAAGAAGCTCCTGGCTCCCAGGTGCTCAGGAAGGAGTCCCAGGTAGGCGCCTGGGATAAAGGTGCATCTGTCTCGGTTAAAAAGACACATCTCCAGCAAGGACTCCCTGGAGAGCTCTCAATGGTGCCGACAGGATAGAGTCTACTTTTACTGTGTTCCAGACTCAGACAGAACGAAGCCCCCGGCTAGGCGGGAGCTGCCCCGTCCGGGACCGCTCCTCTGACATTCCTCCTCCCTCCTCTGAGACAGCACTTAGCGAGGGGGAGAGATGTGGAGACGGGGGCGGAGCTGACCACATCCTCTGCCTGAAACAGGCCCCAGCACTGGAGCGCTGAGAAATCTTGACTTCCAGTGAAGAGCGAAGCGTTCGAATAACATCCTCAACAGAACGATTTCTGAGCTGAGCTGTGCTTGCGGAGCGGGGCCATCGCCGGCCTCTGTTGTGGGAAGCAGAACCAGCACTCAGCAGGCGCCACCAGCACAGCCATCCCCACCGCCGCCCGAGCCCCCGCCCACCCCAATCAACCCAGGTCCCTCCAGGACCCCAGTGCAGATCATGCAATCTGTGATTCCATAACCAGGTGCAAAGAAATCGCTAAATCCTGATGTGCCAGAAACGAACGAATGAAGGTGCAGCTGTCACTCGTGTGCCGGGGGCTCCTGCTCAGGTGTCTGTGAGACCCCTCATCTGATGGAGGGTCCCAGGGCAGGCAACCATAGCCACCCACAAATTAAATATTGTCAAGGTGTAATGTATTTTCTTGCAGGAAAGCCATGCAGACAGATAGGTCACCTTGAGCACCCCGGGATGGCCACCAAACCCCGAACAGGTGCCAGGAATTACACTCTGGCTCTGCACACGCACCTCAGTCACGCGTGCGGTTGAGCGTGTTGACCCCGTGAACCTGCACCGCACACACAGAAGTCCACAGATCGCCCCGCCACCCCCTCAGTTCAAGCCCCCACCGCCACTTGTCTCAGGCTGAGCCTCACAGAGAGGCGCCGTGGCCTCCCACTGCGTCACAACTGTCCTCGGCTCCCCAGCCCTGGAGGCCCTGTGTGCACCTGGCATTAGAGCCGCCACCTAATCGCGCCAAAGTGTCATCCGTTCATTTCTCAGAGGCACGCTGCACACCCTGCCCTGTGCCGCGCCCTCTGTGCCCCGTCCCCTGTGGGTCCTCTGTCCCGCCAGGCTGCAGCTCCAAGTACCAGGGACCCCACCTCGCTCTCACTGCTCCAGACACTTCCGGGCGCTGGCACAGGACTGCCCTTGCTGAGTAAAACTTTGCTGATGCTGAGAACAGGCCCTTGGGCCCCAGCTGCCCAGGGGCACAGATGGGTCCATTTCCTTCTGCCTCAAGCCCCCAACTCACTTCACAGTTCTGGCGAGAACCCCACAGCTTCACTCTGGTGAAACCGGAGCCTCCACGAAGACACGTCCTGCCCAGCCGTGCCGTGGAAGTAGCCCTTCCAGGCCGAGGTCACGCCAGCATCAGAACACTGTCACTCTGGCTCCTGAGAAGCAAAACATACACATTTCAGGAGAAATCCCACAGCTTATAGCTAATGAATTTTCACCACCCCGGAGGACAAAGTCAGTGTTTTACATGCAGGGTTTGGTGTTAAAACAGAAAGAAACTTTTCAAAAACTTCTTCCCTTAGTTCTAATCATGCCGTAGTGTTGTGTTTGCGATACTTCAGACAGGATTGACAAGTCTCCACACTCCGAGTTACTCACTGTATCAGGGTTGAAAATACCTGGTGGTTAGTATTTTCCTGCAGATTTCAACATCTGCTCAATAATGCGTGAAGTCCTTATTACACATTTTTCAAGAATCATTTTGTTTCATTGTTTTACTAATATAATCCCTCCAAAATAACTGGGCTCCTTACTTCTCTTGTGTAAATAATAGCAGCCTAATTTTACAATAAAACACATTGAGAAGACACCTTAAAAAGATGTTCAGGACACAATTATTTAACTCAGAGTCCAGATTCTTGGAGAAAAAAACAGCTGATAAAATGAAAATAAGTTATTTCGGTACATAATAATATAATATATTCAAATGATTTGACATAGGAAAGGAGGACATTAGAGTAATAAGAATATGAAAACAGCTAATTTATTGCTTATTTGCAAGGAGATAGACGTGGCACTGGGCACTTAAAATACAGTATTTTATTTGATTCTCACAAGAGCACTAGGATGTAGGTGTCATTATTAGATCCATTACGCAGATGAGAAAACTGAGGTTCAAAGAGGCTAAGTCATTTGCCCAAAGTCATAGAGCTAATTGAGACTAGGATTCAAACCCAGATATTGCTGGGTCTGACTATGTAACTCTTGTCTTAACTCACGAACTTATCTCATAACAACACTTTCTCACATATGCTGTGGTTTGCACTCCACACACACACACACGCACACACACACAAACACGGACACTTTACTCTTAGGTCAGGCTGAGCCATTCCTCCTCTTACCAGAATTAATGACACTTACATATGACAGCTTTTAAATCTAGATTTTCAAAAAAGGAAAACAAAACATGCTCACAATTTTTTTAAAAAACCAACAATGTGTTCTTTCATTGTTGGATACAAAATTTACATAATATCCATCAGATAAACCTTGTTGATACGTTTTTCTGATCCCATCCATTCTTACCGTTACTTCTGGCTGATTTGTTGGTTTCTTCCAGTTTGACCATAATTATTATTTCTAATTGTAATTCTATGAGTTTTGGCTTATACATTTTGAGACTATGCTATTAGTGACATTTAGGCTGAGAATAATTATACCTTACTGAAAAATACATTTTTATCTTTAATTGATAAATTGCTTAATCCCTAAATGCTTTCCCTTAAATGCTAGCTCTACCTAATGTAAACATTGATTCAATCACTTTCTTTTTTTTTTTATTGTTTGTTATTATAGGGGTACAGATGTTTAGGTTACGTATGTTGCCCTTGCCCCCCCTTCCCCCCAAGTCCCAGTCCCAAGCGTGTCCATCTCTCGGATGGTGTGCATTGCACTCTTTGTGTATGCATATATCCCATTACTGGGCATCTACCCCAAAGAACAAAAATCGCTCTATGAAAAAGACACCTACACCCGAATGTGTATAGCAGCGCAATTCACAATTGCAAAGGTGTGGAAACAGCCCAAGTGTCCATCAATACATGATTCAATCACTTTCTATTGGTCAGTATTTCCATGGTCTATTTTTCCATCTCTTTACTTTCAATTTTTTTTATTTACCATTCTTATTTTAGATGGAAGTTTAAAGCTGGGTTTTATTTTGTTATATTAATTTGTTATAATTAAATGTAAAAAATGATTTAATTTATAACTCACATTTAGTGTTTATGTTGCAGTGACTCATATTTGTTCTTATTTTTATAGTCTTATTTTGTATTTTCTCTTTGCCATGTTTTTTGCTCATTGTTTCTTTGTTTCTTTTTCCTGTCTTCTGTCAAATTCATTAGGTTGTCTTAATTCATTTTTCCCTCTAATGGTTTGAAGTTTTCATTCTGTTTCCATTTTTTAGTTACCCTCAAATTTTCCTATTATATATTTAATTTAATAAACATAAAATTAATCACTATTTTACCCTTGTCCTGAACAATACAAGGATATTGAAACACAGGACTTCTGATTTCTACCCTTTTACCTCCTATGTTACTGCTTTTGAGTATCTTAGTTACACCTATTTTTAAACCTTCCCAAAATTTGTCTTTTTTCCCCTAGGCAATGCTTTTTTATATGTACTAATATATTTGCCAGCTTTTTCTTTTTTGGGCATCATTGTTCCCGGCAACTGACTCCTACCTGGGGTTCAAGTCCATGTAAATTACAACCATCCTTTAGTAGTTGCTTCTCAGTGGGCTTATACGGGAGACTCTTTCTTAGTCCCGGTTTATATGAAAATGTCATCATTCCTTTATTTGGGTATTAATTGTCGTGGTAAAAAATCTTCTGTCGATATCATTGCCTTTGTGGGAAAGGTTGTCACCTCTCTGTCTAACGCTCTCAGTTTTCCTAGGTCAGCATCGTCTGTTTGTGCTCGCTCTGCTCGCATCTGCTGCTGGGCTTCCTTGCAATGGAAATGTGCGTTTTTCCTCAAATCCGAAGATCCTCAGCCATTAGCTCTTCGAACACTGTTGGTCCGTCGTTTACTCTGCTCTCTCCTGGAACTCACCTTTCGAGGACGTTCTGTCCCCTCCATGCCGCGTCCCTCCCCTCCTGCCTGTCATCCTGCCGGCCTCCCGCTCCGGCTCCCTGCACCGTGTGTGATCTCTGCTTTATCCGCCAGGCAGGCTTTTCTATTTAAGTGACTATACTTTTCACCTAAAGAATTTCTACATGGTAAAGTCCTTTAAATGGCCTATTTAAAAAAATTAAAAAAAGAATTTCTACATGGCCCCTCTTCTAAATCACTTTCCACACTGATTAATGCTTTGTGATTTTCACTCATTGTCTCACTGCTTTAATATTTTGGAACATCCTTACATCATTGTTCTTTTCTTATTAATGCACTCTTTCCCGTTTTGAAAGTGCTGATTCTGTTTGCTGCGTTTGTTGACTTTGCCTCATTGTGGTTCATTTTCTTGGGGGTAGGTTATAATTCTTGCCAGCTCATCTTCTGTGAGGTGGTTTTATCTGTGGGAGTCCCGTGACCTCTGGGCTGTGAAATTGTCCCTACCGCAATCATTTTACATTTGCTTCTGCTAAAAATATAGGACTTTAATGGTCCTGAACAGTTATTTTAATTTCTCCACTTGGAATTCCCACGCCAGACTGGTTGTACGGATTTGGATTGCACATCTGTGTGTGCACAGACCTGGCATTTCAATTTTTTATGGGTGACTTTCTGTCTCCCCTCCCCCAGACAACAAATTTTCTTACAGAATTCTTGAGTTTTCAGTTTCCGTTTAGAGGAAGAGACAGCTGTGTGGTGCTCTAGACTTTATGCAGTGGCCTCGGTCCCAGCTCCCCCTACAGGGGTCCAACAGCCCATCCCCCATCCCTTGCAGGGTGAGACCCCGGCCTCTCCCCTGTCCACCTGCCTCCTCATTTGACAATTGGAGAATTCGCTCTTTTCATTTTTGTCTGAGGTTAGCTATGTGTCAAAATTATTTTCAGTTCTACCTTATGAAACATAGAGTACCCCTTTCGCAGGAAGCAAAACTAAGTCTCTAAGTGATTAAGACCCTTGTCTCAGGTTGCGGAGCGAGCACCGTGCCTTCGGGGTCCAGCCCCCACCCGTCTGGCTCTGTGCAGACTCTTCTCACCAGTCCCTGATGCCCGGTGCCTGGAACACACCAGGAGTTGTAAGTGCTTGTGGAGCAGAGGGTGGCACGGGGGACCGCCACTGCGCTAGACACAGATGCCGCTCAGAACGCGCACAGAGTCTCTGTCTCACCATCCAAGTCGGTCCCTGGCAGCAGCAGCACCTCTGGGGGCTGGCTGGAAGTGCAAGTTCACAGACCCCACGCAGACCCACCGGATTAGAATCTGCAATGTAACAAAATCCCCGAGTGACTCCCATCACAGTGAGGTCTGAGAAGCACTGGCTTGAAGTAATCTCGAGTTTGGATTAATATGTGCAAATTGGAAGCCAGGTGGGTGTGGGATTTAGCAAGCAGCCTGTCTGGGAGAAAAATTCAAGGCTCACACTTCTCTCTTCCACCAAGAGCTTCCTCTCGTGGACATGAAGGTTTTTCCCCTTGAGGAGTCCCACGCCAACATCAATCAACCCCAGTCCGTCCCAGGCTGGAGACTTCGGCCAGTCCCCAAAGCGAGCATCCCCGAGACCTCTGTCCCAGCAAAGGCAACTGTGTTCCTCATCCACCCAGACACCCGCTGCAGGCAGAGAGCTTCCCGAGGAGAGTGCTGGGCTAGGGCCCTCCATGGCCTTCCTGGGCCCTGGGTTTTCTTCTCTTGCTGCCCTGGAGAGCAACACGCCTTGTGCTCCAGGGTTGAGCAGAGAGGGTCCCTGTGCGAGTCACCTGGGGCTGCTCTAACAAATGCCGCCTACTGAGTGGCTTGAAAACAGAAATTTATTTTCTCGTGGTCCTGGAGACTGGCAGGCCAAGATCCAGGTGTGGCGGTGTTGGTTTCTCCTAAGGCCTCTCTCCGTGGCTTGCAGATGGCCACCTACTCGCTGTGTTCTCACGTGGTCTTCCCTCTGTGCGGGTCTGTGTCCTAATCTCCTCTTCTTGTACGGACACCGGTCCTGTTGGCTTAGGATTCACCCTAACAACCCCGTTTTAACTTAAGCATCTTTCTAACGGCTTTGTCTCCAAATAGCCACGTTCTGAGGTACTGGGGTTAGGGCTTCAACATGTAAATCTGGGGGGAAGCAATTCAGCCCATGACAGGCCCCACTGTCCACGGAGGAATGGCCACAGAAATATTGGTTTTTACCTACACGCTGTGTCCTGAGGTGGCCGTTCTCCCTCACGTGTTACCTGCTACGCCTGGTGGGGGAGGGGGGAGGGACGCGGGGAATAGAGAAAACACGTGAGCACGTAAATATGTTTTCTTTTTTGTTGAACCCAGCGCTCTTCTCTGAGAAAGTCCCTGATAGTCTCGACTCCTGCTCTGGTGTGTGTTTGCAGCTGCTGCGGCCCCAAGAACAAGACCTCTCTTCAACCCAGGGTAAACCTCGGTCCAGTTTCCTTCTGTTGTTTTAAGCTGGGATGCTTACTCTGACCCCGTGCGCAGTGCACCAGCTGGAATTCAAATGCCCGTGAAAAAATGTTTCAAAGACATGTTTTTAAAGCCCACTGCCTGTAAGTCCCCTGAGAGGGCCTGTTTCTGCTTTCACAATTCCTGAGTCCATCACGTTCTCAACCTTGCTTAAAGGAGGATGTGAGTAGATGGATTTTCGAAAAGATTTTGAAGTCTTCAAGCAAACGCCTTTGCTAACTGAGAACATGAAGAGAGATCTCATTAGTTCTCTAATGCTCAAAGTTCTGAGGATTATGAAATGCTATGTCAAGATTTTTGTTCTGATTTCTCTTTGTTTCATATATGGTTTGAGCATCCCAAATCCAAAAATCTGCAATCTTTAATATTCCAAGATCCAAAGCTGTTTGAGCACTAACATGATGCTCAAAGGAAAGGCTCATTGGAACATTTCAGATTTTGGATTTTCAGACTTAGGATGCTCAACTAGTAAGTATATAATGCAAATATTCCAAAATCTAAAATCCAAAACACTCTGGTCCTGAGCATTTCAGATAAGGGCTACACGACCTGCACTGTTTATTAGTAATTCACTGTTAGAATACACAGGTACCCAGAGGAGATTTGAGAGTACTGAGATTAAACCCTGGAGCAAAGTAAGATAGCTACGGACAAACTGGGGGGAGTGGGGACTACAGAAATGTGTGAATGTGCGACCGTACCTTGAGAGGAAAGAAGACTGAACAGTCCTCCCAGGTTAGGGAAATGCTTTTGCTACTCGAGCCTCCGAGGTACCGCCCGAAACTCTCTGAGCACTAAGATCAAGACCATCACGGGACGTCACTCCCTGGTGGCCACTGAACAGAAAACTCCCCGTGCAGGCAGAGGTCAGGGAGGTGAAGCCCCCTTTGCAGGAGATGTGCCTCCTAAGGATGCGCGCAGGGCTGTGCCTGCTGTTGAGAGACGGTGCCTCCTTGTCAGGGATGTCCCTCTGCAGACAGAGGCGCACACTGCTATCTGCTTAAGTTTCATCCCTGCAGTGAGCGTAGGGTTTGATTAGACATGCATGGGAAAAGAGGAAGGTATAATCAGACCATGTCAGACTTCATAAGAGGTAAATAAAATTTACAGGCCCTGAGCTCCGCCCTGGGCCCAGCAGACCAGACCAAATCAGAACAAAATCCCTCAGGCCGGGTGCCACGTCATCCACCTGAACTTAGAAAGGGAGATTCCGAAAAACAGTTGATTCACAGCAATAAATCCGAAGGGGTCCAGTCAACCTGAGCTGGCTTGGGAAGGACCCTCTGCTTTAACCCCAAAAGGAAAGCAACTTGGAAATACCAAATCTGCTTTTATTCCATTTCTGCTTTCTTCAGCCTTTCCTGCCTACAAAGCCACCCCTCCGCTCAGCTCATCGGAGCACCTGTTTCATAGATGAGATGCTGCCCAATTCGTGAATCACGAATAAAAAACAATTAGATCTTTGAAACCCAATGTGTTGCGATTTTGTTCTTTGACACAAGCGGGCGGAGAACAGTGATGGGCTGGCGTCGGGACCTGCCGCCCCACGGGTGCGAGAGGGGCCTCTCCCTCCTCCCCAGTGGGTTTCCTCGTCTACGCAGGGCAAGGCACCAGCTGCCACATTTCTTCCTTCACCCCCGCATTGGATGAGGTTGCTGACCTCTGTGCTCCCAGACAGCTCTACTACTGAAATCAGCTCTTGAGGAATTATCTTCCAACCTTTTCTTGTAAACTCAGAGCCTGTGATTCTCACAGAATCAAACCCAAATTGAGATTCTGGGTGCTCCCTTCTCCTCAGTCATTGGAGAGACCGAGGCCCCAGCCTGGTCGAGGGTCTCTCATTCAGAACTAAATGTTCTGGACACACCTGGAGGACAGCGGGATTAGGTTATAATTCATTCCCCAATGTCTACGGACTTCCGTGAACTTAGAAAGTGGCAGAGCGGGCTCCTGGGAGGAAAGGACCCAGGAAAATGAGCCCTTCTCCGCCTTCATTGAGGGTCAGAGATATAAAAACACAGGTGGTGGACGGGGCTACCCCACCCAGGGTGAGGTACCAGAGAGAACAGAGGGCCTGGAAAGGGAATCGCCTTTTGCAGGAGGATCTATCCACAGTCACGGGCGACGGAGGACCTTATCACGAGCTTACACTGGGTCCCATCTTGACACAACACGTTTGGCAGCATGTGTGAGCCCCAGGGGTAGTGGGGGATGTGTGCCTTTTGGTTAAAAAACAGTAGTAGCAGTAATCTTTTAGGATTCGGGCAGATTGCCTTTGAGATACCCCTTAATGGTGAGTCCAAAGTGTCCCCGCACCTGAGGGTCGGACAGCACCGACAGAGGCACTCCTTGCAAGGGAGGCACAGGGAAGCCCAGGGGTCCCCGGGGAGCAGACACAGTGTCCTTGTTGTAGCTGTATCGGTGACAGCAGAGCCGTGCAGCAGTTTGTATCTCAGCAGCTGCTGGGATGGGGTGCAGTGGAGCTCCCAAGCCACCAGCCTCCAGCCCAGGTTTCTGAGTCTGACCTCCAAGGGCAAGTCTGAGTCCCCAGCACCCACCCCAGCCCAGCCGTGAGGACAGCCGGGCCCGACGCCACGTCAAGGTTGTGCTCCCAATCGGAATTCCGGGGAATACCTGTGAAGACGAGTCCCAGGGCCATACTAGAACTCTGGCTGCTCAGAGGACGGGGCCAGGGAGTGTGCCGTTGTAAAGGAAGCCAGCGTTATGGGATGCAGTGTAAATGTGACCACCTTTGTCCTCCCCAGCTGATAGTGTGAGACTGGCTGGTTTGGCTATGTAGACTGTTCCCGCCAGGCCACACCCTGTTACTCTTCCGTCCTGTGCGATAGGGCCCTGCGCCTGTGGATGCCGTGTCAAGGCAACGAATGCTGAGCCTATTGTATGATGCTCCAATATGGTTGCTATGGGGAGGCCTCAGAGGCCAGCCAGTTCCCCTAAAGAGGGTGGGGCTGGCAGCCATTCCTTACGTCAGTAATTGGGAGAAAGAGTTTACCAGAAAGGAAATAGGAACTTCCTCTCTCTTCTAAAGCAGACAGAGAAGGGACCTCTCGCACCTTGCCAAGCTCACCCTGTTTTCTGCACTCGGGAGGGTTGATCGCTAAGCGTGGGCTTCTGGCTGAGAGCTCTGAGACAGTCACCATCTAGAGGAGACAGAATCTTAAATGCAAAGGTCCCCTGATCACCCAGGATAGGGGCCACATCACCCAACCTCACCGTTTCTCTTTGTCTTCCTGACACTACCCCCGACCCAGCAAAGTCTCACCTGAGTGGCAGGGGCTTTGCTCCTCGGCTTTGCTCTGTGGAAGGGACACCTGTCTTCACTTCATTGTTCCAGCATGCGGAGTCCTCTCAAGGAGGGCAGGGGAGGAGGGACACAGAAACCTCAACGCACAGGGGAAGCTGGGGTGTAGGGGGATGAGTCTCCCTGCACGGCCAGCCTTGGAGCAGCTCCGCTTGACCTCAAGGGAGCCCCAACCTTCTTAGAGCCAAGGCTGGAACTGATACGGTGACAGGCAGCACAAGGAATCGAAGGCTCCATTCATGGATGAGCGACACTGGGTTTGTGAGTTTTCCGTTCAAGCTGACGACAGTACACGCCAACTTAGCTGTCCCCGGAGGACGGATGCTGGAAACCCCCTTCATCAGTCCAGCACCATGTGAAGTGCAGCCAGTGTGCTTCCTGGGCAACCTTTATTTGATGTCTTGAGTAAAGCTTTTGGGGGACCTCTGTGGGGAGACTTGGCTTGGGAATTTGGGAAACAAACAGTGAAATTAAATATTTCAGCAGAATTTCTCAGAGGTTCCAAAGAAATGTAACTGAGTCCAGGAGCTGAGTTTGCCTTGACTGGGTCACTGCCCACGAGGACTCGTCACGGGGAGCTGGGCACAGACGAGAGGAGACACTGCGTACATACCCATGAACCACACGGGACGTGCCCTCTGTCCGGTTCGTTTCACTCGGTATAATTTTTGAGATTCACTCATGTCGCAGGCATCAGTAGTCCATTTTTACTTCCAGGTGGCAAGCCCCTGTGATTATACAGCTCAGTGTGCATCCATGAATCTGCCAATGGGCATTCGGGCTGGTTCCAGTTTGGGGCTACTACAAATAAAGCCGCTGTGAACATTTCTGCCTAAATCTTTACCTGGACACGTGCTTTCATGTCTCTTGGGTAAGCATGTAAGAGCGGAATGGATAGACTATATTACAGGAGCATAGTTCACATTTTTAGGGACCTACCAAACTACTTTCCGGTTCCTCCACATCCCTGCTGACACTGGTATGTTCAGTCATTCAAACAGATGTGTGGTGGCTTCTCTTGTGGTTTTAGTTTACATTTCCCTAAGATTCTGAGCATCTTTTCACATGCTTATTTGCTATTTTTATACCTTCCATGATGAAATGTCTATTCACATCTTTTGCACTTCTTGTTTTTTTTCCCTTATAGTTGAGGGTGTTTTGGGGGGTATTTATTTATTTATTTTGATACAGGGACCACAGCTCACTGCAGCTTCAGACTCCTGGGCTCAAGTGATCCTCCTGGCTCAGCCCTCTGAGTAGCTGGGACTACAGATGCAAGCCACCATGCCCAGCTAGTTTTTTTTTATTTTTTGTAGCAATGGGGTCTTGCTATGCCGCCCAGGCTGGTCTCAAACTGCTGGGCTCAAGCGGTCCTCCCACCTTGTCATCCCAAAGTGCTAGGACTACAGGCTGGAGCCACTGCACCCAGCCTATCATTGAGCTTTGAGGGCTCTCTCCATGTTTGGGATGTGAGCCCTTTTCCAGATATTTGACTTGCAAGTATTCCAGATTGTGATTTGTCTTCACTCCACTAACAATGCCTTTTAAGAGCAGAAGTTTTAATTTTGATGTAATCCAATTTATCTGTTTTGTTTTTCTTTAATGGATTGAGCTTTTGGTATAATATCTTTAAAAATCTTTGTCTTACTCAGGGTCATAAAGATTTTCTCCTATGTTTTCTACTAGAAGATTCAAGCTTTTGATTTTACATTTAAGTCTATGGTCTGTTTTGAGTTAAGTTTTTGTGTATGTACAAGATATGAATCAAAGTTCACTTTATTTTGCACAGACATATCCATTGTCCCAGCACCATTTTTTGAAAAGACTATCCTTCCTCTGCTGAAATCTGTACCTTTCTTGAAAATCAGCTGCTCACATAGGTGTGTATATTTGTTGACTCTTTATTTTGTTGCGTTCATCTACTTATCTACCTTGATGCCAATACCACACTATCTTGATTACTGTGGCTTTATAATAAGTCGTGAAATTGTTCTTCCAACTTTATATTATTTTTTTCAAAATTATTTTGGCTATTCGAGGGCTTTTGAATTTTTTCTTAAATTTTAGAATCAACTTACCCATTTCCTATTTTTAAAAAAAGCCTGCTGAAGTTTTTATTGGGATCCAATTGACTCTACTGATTTGGGGAGAATTACCTCTTAATAATATGCCATCTTCTGACTCATGAGCAACACGTATCTTTCAATTTATCTAAGTTTTATTTAATTTTTCTCAATACCATCTTTTGTTCTTGGTGTAGGTAGAGGTCTTTCTACATGTTTTATTAGATTTATCTCTAACTATTTCACATTTTGGTGCTATTATAAGTGGTATTATTCTTTCATTTTAATTTCTGAGGGTTTTAATAGTGTATAAAAATAAAATTCATTTTTATATTTGATCTTGTATCCTGCAACCTTGCTAAACTCACCTATTAGTTCTAATAGCATTTTTTTTTTTTTTTTTTTTTTTTTTTTTTTTTTTTTTTTTTTTTTTTTTTTTTTTTTTTTTGTAAATTCCTCGCAGTTGGGAGCATGCCCCTGAGCCCTGCGGATCTCCTGGGATGTTTTGTTTGGTTTTGTTTCTGGTGGCTAGCAACAGAAACAGCTGTGGCTGTGAAAGGCAAAATGTTTTGAATTGGAAGACTACGGGAAGTTCGGAGAAGAGAAACAGAAGGACCAGACTTCCAAGTGCACAGCACTCAGGAGCGTTCCGGGACGGGGACAGCTTGACCTGACGGCCTGTGCCTCCGGGGCGCGGCCGCTGGGGCGGACAGAAGCCAGCGCGGCCGAACTTCCTTTTCTCTGCATCCAAACTCCCGGGAGAGAACCGACATGGCCCTGGCTTGGGTCCCGTCCTCGCTCGTCGGTCAGCAGGGACGGGAGTGGGTCAGGATGACTTGAATGACAGTCCCACCAGACACCTACCTGGTGAGGGAAGACGGCCTCCAACGCAACGGTGGGGAGGTGCTACCAGAAGACCAGGTGGACGCCAGGTAGGCAGGAGCAAAAACAAACAGCAAAGTGAAAAGATGGAAGAAATCAAAAAAGTCCTTGACCACTGAAACAGTCGAAAATCTCCAAAAGTGGGTGCAAGTGACTTTGGAGTCTTCTCTGACACTTCTCTTTTTCACACACCCTTGGCTCACTTGAACAGGCCCCTTGCCACGGCAGGGACCATCGAACTCAGGCATGTGGGGCATTGTTTCCACACACCCTCCCCCAGGTCTCTGCACAGCTGGCACCTTCTGGCCACTCGCGGTTAGCCAGCTCAGGTGCCACCCCGCCCTTCTCCTGCAGCCATCCCGACTCCCCGCTACAGCAGCTGGAGCACGCGGGGCCACCCACTCCCGCAGAGCAGCCCGGGCGCTGCCCTTGCTTCTGCACCCCACCCCCTAACTGAGGCCCTGCCGCCGTGTTGGTGCCCAGGGAGAGCTGAGAAGGGAAGGCGGGAAGGGCCACGCCCAAGCCACAAAGCAGGTGTTTCCACGTTTGCTCCTCGTGCCACACTCAGACCTGTCAACTTCACTGGAAGATGACCAGCCTCTAAAACGCCTGCGTAGCACTCATTTCTGTGATCTTACATCCTAATCACGGATCGAGTTCTGGTGCCGAGAGCAGCCAACATGGCCAGCTTGCATGGGAGGCGGCCCAGGAAGGGGACTTGCTTTGAATGTCTGCTTTGCTGCTGACGCTGTGTACCCTGGCACCACCCTGAGGCTCCACTTCCCCAAGGACAGGATGAGGGGCCCTCACCCCATGGTCTCTGTGGCAGGAGGTTGGAGGCCCTGAAGCCAACTACACCTGGGCTGAAGTCCCACCTTTGTGACCTGAGTAATTACCTGACTCAGTCCTTCCCAAGCTCCACTGATCATCACAAGCCCCTGGTGAACTCTTGGAAACTATAGATATTTTGAGTCCAGAAATGTTGATTCAGGAGGTCTGGAGTAAAACCCACAAATCTGCATTTTCCATAAAGCTGCAGGGTGATTCTGATGGTCAGCCAGGCTTGGGAGCCACTCTCTCAGTTGCTCTGAGCCTCAGTTTCCTCATCTGTAAAATGGGAAGAGGAAAAGGAAAATCCTTGAGGGATTGTTAAGAGGGCTCATGAAATAATGTGTGCACAGTTCTTAGCAGGCACAGTGGTGCGCTCCTGCGGTCAGTGGTCAGTCAGCCACACAGTCAGCAGGGATGCCTGAGTGCTCGTCCTACAAGGCACCATGCTGGGCGCTGGGCACACAGTGGCCACCATGGCAGGTGCATTCCTGGCCTCGTGGAGACCATGTGTCAGAGCAGGGGCAATAGCACACAAGGAACCTACCGGAATAGCTTCTGTTTCCCATTCTCATTCTCTGGGTCTGCTACTAAACCCACCCTTTGAGGGAGGCCCCAGTGGAGGACCCCGGGACCCAGCCTCGATGCAGGGAACAGGCGGGGGTGGAGAGGCAGGGAGAGGGTCTCATTCTGAGCAGGTGCCTGGAGGAGGCAGGGGCTGTGTGGAAGATTCCCTGGGAGCTGGGTGTCAGGTAACAGGGAAGCTAGAGGCGGGGCAGGTGGAGCATCAGGAGGGCAAGAGAAACGGACATGGGCCTCCATCCCATTGTCCTCACGCTGAGCGAGCCCAGCTCTGGCAGGGGGCTGAGGCCAATGGGGTCATTTCATCCACGGATGGAGGAGTGCGCAGGGATAACTTAGCGGCAACAGACTCAAGACAGCTCTGCTGGGAACCTTCTGCTTCCTGGAAAAGCCAAACTGCCACGTCCCTGGTTCTCAGTGTATATGAGAAGGGAAGGGTCCAAACTTGGAGTATGGCCTGAAAACTGTCCAGGTAGAGTTTGGAAGAATTCAGAAAAGTAAAGATTTTCTGGAGGGAAAACATGAGCTATGGAAAGATAAGGGGAAAAAGTGTGATTGAGCTATAGCTTGCTCTATTTTGAAAATAATTTCAAAGTCAAGGCAAAGGGTTGAAAGCCAGTTCAAGGCACCAAATTCCAAGCACTGAGGCAGCAAGATTGACCATCAAGAGCTCAACCTTCCCTGAAGGCCGCAAAGCTTAGAGAAGGAGTTGGAGCTGATTCGAGGGCCTGCAAAGGGCCATGGGCACCTGTCCAGCCGTGGTGAGCAGAGAAGACACCTGGAGTTACATCAGCAAAGTGGCAGGTCCCCACTAGGGACCTGAGGGCTTTAGGGAGCATTTGCCCTCGATCCACACTCTGAGCACAAGTCGGTTCAGTGAGCCGTTTGGTCACGGAGGGTCAAAGCATATACGCACCGTATGGAAAAAAGAGGCAGGAGGAGGGAGAAAGGAGACAGGTGGGAAGGGAGGGGAGGCGGGTAGGGGCGTTAAGATCGAGACATAGTCCCAAAGCCTCCACCCTGGGCCCTGCACGCTGCACTCCTGGGCGCCGTGGATGGGTTCATGCACCGGTGGCAGCCCTGTGTCAAGCAGTGACCCTGTGCCAGTGGCATGCAGGGGGCATGGTAGCACCAGAGGTGACCACCCTCTACGTGAGCACCAGGTCCAGGAGAGACGGGTCAAGTTCAGCCCTATCTTCAGTCCACCAAACAGTAACCCCATGATATCGCAGACCACGGCAAAGGTCTTCTCTGCGCTGATTTTTCCTTTGGTTAAGTCTGCAGGAAGGCCTGTTTCCCCCTGAAAACTCAAAGGCTATTCTAGATGTTGGTCTCTGTTCTGAAAAAGAAAATAAAATTGACCACAGTGTGGCGAGAACTTAGCCAGGCCTGAGGTTCCTCAGAGGAGGGTAGGGAGAGACTGGAGGTGCGCCAAGGCCAGAGAGCCCGCCCTGGAGCGCGGAGCCCGGCACGGCATTTGCACACACTGTGCCTTTGTGCAAGCCATGGACCTTTGTGCCTCAGTTTCCTCCTCCAGGAAATGTAATAATAAAGGTACCTCTTCACATGGTGGTTGTGAAAAGCAAACGGATTAACATGTATAAGAGCTCAGGACAAGCGTGGTGTGTAGCGACTCTCGGGGGGTGTCGTTCTTCCCAGGTTTCACTGGGCTCTGTGGCCCGGGCACGCTTCCACTGCTGACCTTCAGAGGAAAACTGCCTTCGGAAGAGATGCCAAATTGTTCATTTCTGTGCTCCTGCCCCCGAGCCTGTAGATCAGAGCTCAGAAGCGACTCAGGCACTCACCCTGAACTCAGAACATTTCTGGCAGAAATTTTCCACTCCAAGGAGCTGCCAATTAATTATATTGAACATGCCTTGCTCTGAGCCAGAAATGTCACAACGCAGATTTTCTTTAGGGAGATGGACCGGGAGGCCTGTTTCCCTGAAAACACCCAGGAAGCTGACAAAACACGGCATGGATGTGCCACCAAGCAGAAGGGGAGGAAGAGGAGGAAAGGGGAGGAAGGACAAAACTCACAGAGGACTTCAGATTCACCTTATCACCTCGCAGAGTCAACGGCTGCACACTCAGGGCCGCCCAGACCTTCCTGCCCACCGTCACTCTCACGCCCGGCGCTCTGAGGCCGCGGCCACACAGAGGCTGGGTCGCACGTCACACCTGTTCTGTTCTCTCTTCTCCCACGTCTGACGGATCACCGGCACTGTTAACTTCATCCAACCCTGGGCGGGTTCGTCATTTCAAACCAACCATCGGCTCACGTCAGGAAACCGCAGTGCGCAGGAAGAGTGGAGAGAGATGGCCTCAGGCCTCGCAGGCAGGGAAGCGGAGAGGGGAGGATAACGTCGGCATCCACCAACCGAAAAGGTCCAAAACACAGGCCAGCTACGGAGAGGCGCCTCTCACTGCTCCCCGTGTCCCCGCCTGCAGACT
>RJWJ010027308.1:0-22289 GCA_004363605.1 Indri indri
GGGAGGGAGGGCTGGTTCCCCAAAGAAATATCAAGCAGAGGTTACTGAAGAAGGGTATGGTGAAACCGGGCTGGCAACAACATGTTTCTGTTCTAGAATGCTTCTGGTAGTGACGAGTTTTTTCCAAATGAGAGCAGCCAATCTAGCAGTATTTAAGAGGCCCTGGGGCCTGTGCAGGAGTTCGAAGGGCTATCAGACACATGGCTCTGTTATCTGACCAAGCCAGAGCTACCATTTTCTGAGAATCTTCTGACCCTCCCCCAAGAAGACTGTCCAACTTCTAAATCCCTACAAACAAGACATTCTTCTCTCTATCCAGGGAGACATAAAAAATATTTGCTAAACTGGTACGCCACAGGCATGGACTAATCAAAACTATCACAGCTGTGAAGAACCCATGAGACCACACTGGTCCATGCCAACTGACCATCAGTCTGGTGTCTCCTTAACCCGAGTGGGTCGTTGCAAGCCTGTTCCTTCTGGTCCCCACAAGGAATGCCTAGATGGCTCCTCATTCCCTGGGAGAAGCACTGGGATCGTCTTTCCTGAGTTTCAGGGCTTTGTCAGGGACTCCAGAATTTGGTGTGGCAACAGTCAGATGGATGTAGCCTTCCGAACAGAGCTGGAATTATGTGCCAGGCAGTCTGCTGCTTTCTCCTGTTGGACTCTGGAGCCAGACTGCTCTGGTTCGAAACCCATCTCTACTACTTACCACCCCTGCAACCTTGATCAATTTACCCCTTATGAGCTTATCTTTTCATGTATAAAAAGGAGACCTTCCTCATAAAGGTTGTAAGAATTAAATGAGTTAAATCTTATAAGGTGCTTAGCCTTATGCCTGGTTCATAGTTGGCACTCAGCAAATGTTGGCTGTTGTTGTTGCTAATATTATCAACATTTATCTTCTGAAAACATCAAGGGCAGAGAGTCCCAGAAACAAGGAATCTGGGTCCTTGAGAAAATCAGTGTCGAAAGACTCTTTGGAAACCAATGTGTTCAACCCCTTCCTTGATTAGAAGAGGCAACAAGGCCCTCACTTGCCTGAGACCACACAGCCAGTTAGTGGAGCACCTTGACAATGACCCAGCCTCCTGCAGGCAAATGGGCAGCATGCGTGTGTACAGTGGTCTTGTCGGTACCTCGGGGGTGGTGGAGGCTTGGGGGGCCTGGCAATGGAACCTGCCTCCCTGAGCTGCGCATTGCATACAGCTGTCCCAGCGCTCCCTGCCACCCCCAAGGGACAAGGAGGAAGGCAAGCAGTGAAAGACCCCCAGGGTGAAGAGTCAGAGATCCTGGCCGCTGCCCCTCAATGATGGGTTTTATGCCAGCCCCATCCTGAAGGGGGTCACTGGCATTTCGGACACCCTTACACATCTCAAAGTATTTTCACATACCCTATTGTTTCATGTAACCCCCATTCCTGCTTCAGAGAGAGGTATTATTAGTCCATTTGAAAAATGAGACTGAGATTGAGCGACTCATCCTTATTCCATTTTTTAAACCTTTTATTATGGAAATTTTCAGACATGCATAAAAAAGAAAATAAGATCATAAATCTCCACTTATCCATTCACAGCTTCAACAATTATCAACATATGACCATTCTGGTTTTATCTGTGTTCTCCTGCCTCACCCTTTTTCTTCCTCCACTATATAGCAAATTCCACACAGCGTATCATTTCATCCATAAACATGTCTGTAAACAATAAGGACTCTTATTTAAAAGATAACTGCAGTACCATAATTCTTTTATATCATCAAGTAGCTGTTCTTCTTTTGTGATTCTTACATAATATCTTAATTGTTTTCTTTCTTTCTTTCTTTTTTGAGGCAGGGTCTCACTCTGTTGCCAGGGATAGAGTGCAGTGGCATAATCATAGCTCACTGCAACCTCAAACTCATGGGCTCAAGCAATCCTCCTGCCTCAGTCTGCCAAGTAGCTGAGACTACAGGTGTGTGCCACCATGCCTGGCTAATTTTCTATTTTTTTGTACAGACAGGGTTTCACTATGTTGCTCAGGCTGGTCCCAAGCTCCTGGCCTCAAGTGATCCTCCCAAAGTGCTAGGATTACAGGTGTGAGCCACCTTGTCCAGCCTTGTTTTCTTAGAACAGTAGTAATTATTATTTTCACTTAATATAGTGTCATAAACGTTTTACCATGTCATTAAATGTCCTTTTAAAATGTAATATTTAAGCATGCATGGTATTAATGAATCAATTAATTTATTGAGCCAATCATGTTTTTAGATATTTACATTATTTCCAAATTTTTAGTATTAGAAAGTGCTTCAAATAAATGTCTGTGGTAGACTGCTAGGTGTCTCCAAATATCCATTCTCCCTTTATCCTTTGGAATAGAACCCTAATTTTACTTGATGTGACAAAAGATAAGCTAAAAAAATTTCATTTCCCAGTTTCCCTTGCAATTAACCGAGGTTAATTGAACACATGCCAGCCAGTGAGATCTAAGTACAAGTGTAAGCAGGACCTCGGGGAAGGATGCTTAGAGGGAATTGAATCGGCTGGGAAGGGCTCTGTTTTGCCCTCCCTCACTTCCTCCTCCTTCTGCTTGGAACGCAGCAGAGCAGCAGAGGGTGCAGCGCCATCTTGAACCACGACAATGGAAGCCACTTTCAAGGTGGTCGAGCAGAAGCATGGAAAGAGCCTGGAGCTCTGATGGCCCCAAATTCAGGGGTCTATTTACCTCCAGACCTCCTTTATGCGACCGAGCCATAGATGTCTCTCTTATTTAAGCCTCTATTATTGGGATTTTCCTTGGTATGCGACTGCATCCAGTTCTGGTGAAATCGTTGCACACATGCATGTGTATGGCAGTCCAGATTCTTACCTCGTGCTATAGATATTTGTGTTCCTGTCTCACCTCTCCTACTAATCTTAAGTTCCTTGAGGACAAGAATTTTTTTTTCCCTGTTTTATCTTTTTATCCTACATAACATCTATCCCAGTTCCTGGCATCAAATACAGGTTTAAAAACATTTTTTAAATGCATATGCATGTGAATATGGGAATGTATGACCTTGAGCAATTAATTTTACTGAGCTAAGACTCAGCTTCTTTAATTTTAGAAGGAGGTATCACTGCTGACTATAGGGGCGTTGGAGAAAACCCCATAATCTGTTATCGAAAGGTCTATGAAAACTACACAATGTAAGAGTTTGTCATGAAGGGGGACAGGAGAGGAGAGTGATGAGAAGGCCTTGAGAGTGGGAATGTGCTGGCCTTCACACGGGACAGCAGGAACGTCGTGTGGCTGGGGTAGAGTCACGTGGCTGGAGTAGAACGGAAGAAGGGCCAGATGAAAAGGGATCTTGCAGGCCACGGTGAAGATGTCTAAGTGTGATATGTGCCTCATGATGGCACAAACCTCACAGAGTTATTTTGAGAAGATTACATGATAGCGCTTACGACAGCGCCTGCCACTGGGTAAGCATTAATAGGTGGCAATTATCATTATTATTGCTGCTATTACTGACAGTGTGGTATAGTGGAAGGGGAATGGGACCAGGAGTCAGAAAAATAGGGCTCCACTCTTGGTTTTGGAAGTTGCCTCTCTGAAGACACCAGCCAAGTGGAGAGGTGGAGAACACAAAACTAGGTAAGCGACTGCCAAATTTACGCCAGCCTCAGAACCCTTCGCTCAAATAGAATATTTCATGAGAAGTCAAAACACGTCACACAGAGGTAAGCGGAGCGCTCGTGGTAGCGAGCAGGCAGGGTCTTGAACACCCCTGCTGCTGCTCCGCCCTCTTCCTCACCATGGCGGCCCCTTAGGGGGCTTCTCAAGATACTATTTAAAAACCGCTAGACAGATACCGAATGCCATTAGTCATTAGGGAAATGCAAATCAAAACCACAACGAGGCCGAGCACAGAGGATTTTTAGGGCAGTGAAACTACACTGTATGATACTACAATGATGGATGCGTGGCATTTTATACTTGTCAAAACCAACAAAATGTGCGACACCAAGAGTAAATCTAAATGTAGACTGTGGACTGCAGGTGATTTTTGATGTGTCAATGTAGGTCCGTCGGTTGTAATAAACGTACCACTGTGGTGCAGGGTGTCGCTAGCGGGGACATGTGTAGGGACAGAGTGGTTATGGGAACTCTCTCTGTACTTTCCACTTAATTTTGATATAAAACTAAAACTGCTGTAAAAAATAAAGCTTATTAATTAAAAAAACTACAGTGAGCTACCACTTCAGACCCACTAGGGTGGCTATAATTAAAATTTAAGAAACAAAACAAAAAGTGGAAAATAAAAAGGATTGGCAAGGATGTGGAGAAATTGGTTGGAAGCCTCATCTATGGATGGTGGAAATGCAAAATGATTCAGCCATTCTGAAAAACAGATGGACCAGTCCTCAAAAAGTTAAACATAGAATTACCATATGACCCACCCAGTCTACTCCTAGGTATATACTGAAAAGAAGTTAAAACAGATAGTCAAGCAAAAACTTGTACATGAATGTTTATAGTATCACTATTCACCATACCCGAAAGGTGAAAACAACCTGAATGTCCATCAATGGATGATACAGAAATAAAATATAATAATTCCATAAAATAGAATATTATTTAGCAATAAAAAAGAATGAAGTACTGATAGATCCTACATCATGGATGAACCTTGAAAACATTATGCTAAGTGAAAGAAGCCAGAGACCGAAGGTCACATACTGGGTGATTCCATTTATACAGAATATCCAGCACAGGCCAATCCATAGAGACAGAAAGCAGATTAGTGGTTAGCAGGAGGTCGGGGGAGGGACAGACAAGGTGTGCATGTGGCATAAATGGGGGTGGGCGGTGATAGGTACCATACAGAAGGCCCTAGAAATTTACCAGACTCCATTTCTGGGACTAAAAAAGATCATTATACAGCTGAGGGGCTAAGTAGAGAGAGATTCCTAGTAAAAGCCAAAGGATTTGGCTCTTCCTTGCCTACAAAAGTTAAAACGAGAGACCCTCTAGGGCTCCAAGGGGTCTGTGGAAGGATTGGTAGAGAATTCTAGATCTGTGCTACCTAAAATGGTAGTCACTTGCCAGATGTAGCTATTAAATGCTTAAGATGTGGCTAGTCTGAACTGAGATATGCTATAGTGTAAAATATACACCAAACTCTGAAGACTCAGTATGAAAATAAAGAATATCAAATATTGGCCAGGCGTGGTGGCTCACGCCTGTAATCCTAGCATTCTGGGAGGCCGAGGTGGGAGGATTGCTTGAGCTCAAGAGCTCAAGACCAGCCTGAGCAAGAGCGAGACCCTGTCTCTACTAAAAATACAAAGAAATTAGCCAAACAACTAAAAATAGAAAAAATTAGCTGGACAACTAAAAATATATAGAAAAAATTAGCAGGGCATGGTGGCACATGCCTGTGGCCCCAGCTACCTAGGAGGCTGAGGCAGGAGGATTGCTTGAGCCCAGGAGTTCGAGGTTGCTGTGAGCTAGGCTGACGCCATGGCATTCTAGCCCGGGCAAGAGAGTGAGACTCTGTCTCAAAAAAAAAAAAAAAAGAAAAGAAAAAGAATGTCAAATAGCTCATTAATCATGTTTATATTGATTGTATGTTGAAATGACAATATTTTAGATATATCAAGTCAAATAAATATATTATTAAAATTTATCCCACCTGTTTCTTTTTACTTGTTTATGTGGCTACTAGAAAATTTAACATTACATATGTACACTCATATTACATTTCTACTGGACAACACTGCTCACTAGATCATTGTATTACTCCTCCAGGGCAGAAGTGGCACTGTTTTGTGGCAGAGACCAGCCAGCCTAAAGAACCTTCTGGGTATTCAAGTTTCCCAAATGGTTGCTGGGGAAATGTGGGCACATCTTGTCCCAAGACAGAACAACTAACAGAATCTATTAGGCAAATCAAATTTTGCATAAGTCCTGGATACAAACACAGGTGTATCCAAAACTTAATGTCTTTTTAAGCAACTCATTTTTCTCAAAAGGACTGTATGGCCATAAACATAGTGTAAGTGGCCCCACCGTGCCCTTCCCTGACACCCCAGTATGTCTCCCAGAGTCCCAGAGAGGGTAAATGGAAGAGAATTTTCAAAATATTTGAAATCAGCCAGACGAACTGTGAAGTATTTACCCTGTGACAGAGTAAAGATTGCAGTCTCTATCAAGATAGAAAATACGAACAAAGATCGAAACAGCCAGTCCCCTAAACCACCATTTTAGTCATAGTCTGCCTGTGCTTTTGGCCGTGTTACAAAATGAAATAAATCCCTTTATAATCCCTCAACACTGGCTCCAAAATATATTTTCACAAGCACCAGAGCAGACCCTTTGGGCATTTCTTCCTATAAATGCTCATCACCACTCAAACCATTTTTTTTTCCTGATCATATCCTTTTACAAATGGTGAGCTGAAACGATTCTTGTGAAGGTTATGTCAGCTAGGGATGAGGAGAGGGGAAATGTGGGCAGTGGTCCAAACAGAAATCAGCCTCACAAGGTTAACATCCTTCCCAAACTCCCTATAATCCTCCTCCAATCACACACCTTGGTTGGCTTCTTCCACCCAACACACTGAATTTCCCATTTTCTGCCTAGCTACTCTTGCATTATTTAATCCCTGGGTTGTTACTTAACACTTCACAGAGTTTGGGGGGGTCTTTGAACAGAATGACACTTCCCCTTCACCTCCACCCCTATACCTAGCTTGGTGTGACTTCATGTAACACTCAATAAAAAATTGTTGAATGACTGAATGAAGTTGAATCTGATTTGCCAACTCCGATAAAATAGAGAAAATCAACGTCAGCTTTTCCAGCGAGCTAGGGAAACAGGACAGCTGTATAAAACGATCTGTAGGAAAAACTGCATCCAACACGAGGCTGTTATAACAATGGACTATAAATACAGGGTGAATGCTGTATCTGTAAAGAAGCAATTCCAGCAGCGGTCTGGGAGAGCCAAGAAAATCCAGCTTCTTCTCCCCGCGTATATACACAGGTGCACCGTGTGGAATGAAATCCACTTAACTTGATTTTATGGACAGTGATTCATGCAAACTCAGTTCCAAACTGCTCGGCACGGCTCAGTTAAATAAATTACAGCAAGAGTAAGCCAGCCAGCAGTAAGGGCAAAAGACGGAAAATAAACTCGAGGTCGAGGATGGAATTTTTAGGTATTCCTTGTGTGCCAGAATCATCTTTCTCCTGGGGGTTCTGAAGAGATCTTAGAGATCCTTCAAGGTCAAGGCTCTGATTTGACAGATGGGGAAATGGAGGCCCAGAGAGGATTGAGTACATGTCCAAGGTCGCTTGGAGAGTGACTGATAGAATCAGGGGTGCTGAGTCCCAGGTCAGAGTGCTTTTTTATCCCATCAGGATCCTGAGTGTTTTGTTCACTGCTACAGTGCCACGCACCCAAGAGACTGAGGAATGACTAAATCTACTAGGCCGGGGATGGTCAGAGTCAGCCCGAGGGTTAGAGAGGGGAAGAAAGATCTGAGAAGATTGCCCTCTGAAATAAATTCCCATGTGTTTAGGGATAGAAGAAGCTGCCCTCCGTAGCTTCAGCTTTCCAGATCCCACCTGGGGAGACACAAGTAGCTCCATCCTGTGATCGTTGCATGTCGCTAAGTTTGGGGTAATTTGTTACATGGCAACATATAACTGAAACATAAGCGTATAAAGGAATAAGAAAAAGTGTAAGAGTATGGAGCATTGTTTAGCTGGCGCGTGCAGCAGGGTGTAGTGGAATGCCAGTGGCAGTCTGTAGATACCAGAGGCTGGGAGCCTAGGACTGTCAGCAAGAGTGGCTTGTTGCAGAGAGACTTTGCCTCCTTTGGTCTACACCTGGGCCAGCTCTGGAGCGAGGCCATCTCTGTAAGATGAGGAGGCTGCCATAAGGAGCAACCAGCCTGCCCTCTGAGTGCGCTTGCTCAGCCCCATGTCAGTTGCGGAAGGACCAGAGCATCAGAGGGCAGGGGAGGCATTGTAGTCTTTCGAATGCTCCCCTCTGTGGAACCTGGACTCTGGGTTGCAAGACGACAGAAATCCAGCTCAGCCTGTATAACCAGTACGTGAATAACATGACATGTAGCTTGTGACCAAAACGAAACTTCGTTACTCTCAGTCCCTGTATATTTTATTCAGCAAGGGGTGATGGCATCATACTATTCCTGAGTAGTCTAGTGGTACGAGGCTGCTATTTTAACGAAATCATGTCCCCGTATATTCTTAGAACATAGGTCTCATGTGCTTCAGTAAACAGACACTTTCCTAGGTGGCAGCCTGACACTTTGCTGTGCTAAGGCCAAGTTGTGCCCCAGTTTATCTAGCATTTCATGACCTACCAGCTAGTATTCCATGCATTAGACACAGCTACCACAGTAGGTATTACCTATCGCCACAATCATGCTGCAAAAGAAATAACCACAAAACTTCAGTAATGCACACCAATTTACATTCTGCTCACGAGTCTATGGGCCAGTTGCGTGGTTCACTGGGCTTAGGAATGACCACTCATGCATCTACCGTCAACTGTGGGTTGGCTTAGGAGGCTTGGCTGACCTTGGCTGGGCTGGGCTCTCTCACGTCTCTGAGGCTTTGACCTGGCTTTGCTCCTGATGTCTCATCCTCTATCAGAGGGGCAAGAGATAGGCTTGGAACTAGCACATTGTCATTTCCACCACTTTCTATTGGCCAGGACAGATCACAAGGTCAGCCCATGATGGGGATAGAGTTTTCACCTCTTAATGGGAGGAGCTGCAAAGGAAATTGCAAAAGACATGGGTAATAGGGAAAAGTGAAGAATTAGAGCCACTTCTGAAATCAGTCTACCACATAGCATTTCCCACTCAGCAGCAAAACACATACGTGAAATTTAGCAGCACGCCCAGGAAAGGTTTGCAAGTACATCAGAATGCCAAAGTACACAGGTTAAGAATCATTGGCATAATGGTTAGTAATTGGGATTATAGACTCAGATAGCTGGATTCCAATTCCTCTTCTGCTACTACTGTAAGATCTTAGGGAAGATTCTTTACTTTTATAAGCTTCAGTTTCTTCATCTAAAAATTAGGGACGATACCAGCATCCACATCATAAGTTTATCAAGATTCAATAGTAATGTCTATTATGAAGTGCCTGACACATGGCTTGCCATATAAGTGCTCGATTATTATTATTAGGTTCATAAGAGCCAAAGCAGGAGTTGGAGTGCCTGGATTCACCCTCATGCTATGGTCACTTTTAATCCATGTAGCTCACCGTCAGTAATGCCACTGAGCTTGGGTAATGGTGGAAGGCAGACTCTTAAAAAGAAAAAAGAAATGTGAAGTATCAGTCCCCATATTAATTAATTAATTAAATGTCCCTACGTGCTCTCTGATTTGTCCCCAAAGTACCATAGTTTCGAAGGGTGCTGGCGCTGACAATCTCAAATGTGCCCAAAGATTTAGCCACAAGGATTTTTAGCCCATTATTATTGATAGTAATGAAAAATTGGAACCTATAGAAGATTGGTTAAATAAAATGTAACACCTTTATATGATGAAATACAACATAGCCATTAAAAATGATGTTGTAGGTATTTAATGGCATAGGAAGACGCTGATGATACATTGCTTAGGGAGAAAGGCAAGGGTGATCAGCTCTTTTGATTCTCCCACATCACCTAGCACAACTGTAGGTCCGCCACGAGGGTTTGATAATTCCTTGACAGTCAATTCCAGAACTTTAGGAGGTGGAAGTTTAGGCAGTGTCCTCTCCCATCAAAGCATCATTTTTCTGATTTCAACCATTTGTTCTTCACCCTCCACCTTATTCCCAATCCAATCATGCACAAACATATGAAAAAAGTGCTCATCCTCATTAACAGGCCAGGACAAGCAAACCAAAAGTACACGGAGATAACACCACACACCTGCCAAAAATGGCTGAAATTAAAAAGACTGACAATACAAAGTGTTGGTGAGGAAAGGGAGCAGTGGCGACTCACCCACACCATTTTGAGTCCATTTGCCTGAAGCTACAGAAATTGAACTGCACGTCATCTGTGCGAATGACCCAACAGCCCACTTTTAGTTGACACTGGACAGAAATGTGTGTGCCTGTGCACTGAAAGACACGCACAGGAACATTCATGGCAGCATTAATTCAGAACGGCCACAAACTGGAATCAACCTGTATGTCCATTTATAATAAAATTGATAACTTTGTTGTATCCATGCAGGGAATACTCCGTAGTAATGAAAATGAATGAGGTACAGCTACAAGCAACAAGACAAATCAGAACAAAAGAAGCCAGATGTTAAAATGTACACCCACTCATATACCTACATATTATATAGTTTCTTTTATTAAAGTTTAAACACCTAAAACTAAACTCTTATTGGAAATCAGAACAGGGGTTACCTTTGGGGAGGAGGGAGGAAGCAGTGATTGATGGGATGACAAGGGGGTTCCTGGGTGCTGGTAATAATTTATTCCCCACCAGGATGGTGGTCACATGTTGTTTGCTTTATGACAACTCATTGAGCTGTATACTTAACAGTCTGTGGACTTTCTACACATGTGATATATTTTACAATAAACATTTTTTAATGTAATAAATTTAAGATGGATCATACAATAAGACCTGGCATTACAGCACTTTGCAGAAGTTCATGCCTAACAAGCTGGGATTGACTGTCTTTTATGATTCTTCCAGGGACAAGAGAGCATCCCTCTGAGAGTCGCCTGAATTCCCAGGAGTCTCAGGGTGCTGCATGAACAGCAGGCACCGCCCAGCTCCTGGTGGAGCCCAATCTGGCAGCACATTGAGACGACCAGAAACGCTAGTTGGGGAATTTCTTGGGGGAGCTCAAACGAGGTAAGAGACCCGCCCCACAGGCACTGGTGGCTCCTGGGAGCCTGTCCCTCTGCCTGCGTTGGAGATAAGCAAGCGTTTGGAACTGAACAAAGCCCCTCCCAGCCCCCACTGCAGGAGCTGTTTGTTTCCAAAGGCTCGATGGAACAGCTAACTGTAAGCTGGGGAGAGGAAATTACACAATGGATGTTGAAATGTGGGCTTGTTGAAAAGTTGTCACTCGAGTAATGAATGCCCTATTTCCTGCTTTTTTTTTTTTTTTTTTTTTTTTTTTTGCTGAAAGTTAAATGTTGGGCATAATTAGCCAGTAAAAAAGCAAAGCTTGGCAGCGGAACAAAAATAGCACATTTTGAGAGTCCAGGCCAATTAAAATTGTTTATGCAGCCATTTAGCAATATTTTTCTCCCAACCATTACGACCAGGAAATACGCGGCATGAGACTGGAAGGCAAGATCCTCAGAAGGAAAATGGCCCACGCACTGATCCTTCAAACAGCCTGCTGTTCTCAGGGGATTTTATAATAAGAATGAACACTTCCATCCTCATGAACTCCTCGGGCCTCCGCGGGATACTGAGAACAGCATCAGTCACACTCTGCAGCAGGCAGCTGTTGACGAGGCGCTGCAACCTGCTAATGTTCACATGAGCCGAGGTCCCCTACGTGTCAGAGAGGCCAGCGATTATGGATTTAGCCGCCTAACGCAGTCATTTAAATCACTGGCTGATGCCGTAACCAGACCAAGTGGATAAAACGTTTTCGTTAATAACTGGGCAGTCTGGCTAGTGGTAGGATTTGTCGCTAGAACTCAGCAAGATCGCCCTTGGCAAAGTTGGTGGCGATTCCAGCTCCTCCACCGCCTCCCCGTGTCCCTGACAACATCTTCCACCTCAAGTACTCAAACTCCATCTTTCATTCCCTCTCCAGCCTCCCTGTCAAAACCTGCCTTCAGATCCTTCATTTACAGTAGGGTATCACAGTCTGGTAACAGCTTTAAATGTTAGTGATCACAGCTTCTAGCTAAGAGATGAAGCTTTGATTATGGAATTTCAGGCATTCTCCAACTGGGTCATCCCTCAAATTTTACCTGAGTGAAATAGCCTATTTTACTTAACTTACCAGGTTTTAACCCACTTGGTTGAACCCCTTTATGGGCTGAGAGGACAGCGATCCCTGGAGATCGTCACTCAACTGTAGTCATTGCCCCAGAAGCTCCAGCACATTTTGTCTCGGCTGAGCCACCTCCTCTGCCAGGGTTCTGCGTAGCAGCTCACAGGCAGCTTCCCAGCCCGGAGGCATCGAGGTGAGCACCTGGGAGGCTGACTGTTTAAACCTCTTGTCATCGCTGGATCGAACAGGATTATTCAAACAGCAGAAGAGCCATCGCCTTCCTTCCTGTTCACCCTCTGTTCATTTTCACAATCGTTCATCCATTCATTAGCTCCTATGTAGGTAGTTCTTACATGTGAGTCAAAAATAATAATTTAGCTTGATAGTAAGGACTCTCCTGCACTTGACCTCCCTGTCTCACCTGTTCTCTGACTACTTGTTTTCCTGAGTTTGCCGGGAACTTCTGGCTCCGAAGCACACACCAGATTTTTCTACTTTTGTATTTTGTCTGGGCTCTGTCCCCTGCCTGTGCCCCCTTTTCTCCATGTATCCCCGTCTCTCTCATCCTCTGAGGCCAACCTGAAACCCGCCTTCTTACCCATGAAGACATCTCGGACCACTTCTGGCCACGGGAGTCTCCCGTTCATCTCAACTCCTACAGCATCTATTCTCCCGACCCGTACACGGCCCTTAGGCAAGAATTGCCTTTGACGTGTCCTGCGGAACATTTTCTTCTTGGCGAGGAAGGGTAGCACAGGGTCGGTCTCCCTCCCGTCAGCCCCTGGGCATCTGAGTCAGGAGGGGACCCTGCTCAGAGCCACCCCTGGGTCCCTGCGGGAATTTCCTGTTAACACCCCGCCCTCTGCCCTCCACTTCCTTTCCTCCGGGCCCCACCTCTGAATCATGAATTGCCCTGCTAGCCCCTCCGTTCTCTCTCCCCTCTGCTTCCGTGAGCTTTCCAAGGCTTCAGAAAAGAAAACCTCATAAAAGTCAGCTCCGCAGCCCCAAAAGTGGCACCAGAGGTTTTATTCTGGCTCTACAGGTAGTTGTGGCGCAGTGACTGTAACCCTTTGCAATTAGCCAACCAGTGACCTTGAAAGGTCATCAGCCCCCCGTCATTCATTCGTCAAATATTTTCTGAGCACATCCACGTGCCATGGCCTGTACTGGGCCCCGAGGATACAGCAGTGGGCGGATGCCAGTCCCTGCCCTCCTTCTTCGACTTGCTGGCCATCTAGAAGGGGATCCGGGCAAGGAAACAAGTGGTCACTACACATTCTGCATGGCGGTGCTGCGAGAGGGCTAAGGTGTCCCACGTGGGTAAAATTCTGGTTTGTCCAACAATATCTTCCAAGAAGCAGGACCCACAATGCTCCCCATAGCACTTTCCAGAGGCTGTAAGTTCTTCCTTTGTGTTTCACACAAGTCTTCAAACATCTCAGGTTGTTCCCATTATCTGTTAAAATTCACAGCAATCTTTAAAAAAAAAAAAAAAAGTGCTGGTCATAACACTTAGCAGGATTCTTCACGGATTTCAAGACGATAATTAAGTCATGCCTCCAGCCTCCACCAAGTGCTTTAATTTTGCCTTGTGTTTAAAATTATGCTACGAAAGCAAATAATTCAAGCACTAATGCTATTAGCTATCGATCACAGAACATGTGTCCAGTGCCAGGCCCTTTCCACGGGTTATGTCATCTCTTCCTCACACAAGACTGGTAGAGAAATCTGAAGGCCAGAGTGGACCTGAGTTACCCTACACCCCAGGCCATTAGCACCTCCTTTGGGTCTACATCCCCAGATGTTTGTCTACCTTGTGAACTTCCGTTGTTTTTGCCTGACCCACACCCATTCTCTCCTCTTCTGGTATCATCACTCACCTTTATTCGACACAGACCATCTAGTTGCCCCACCCTCCTTTGACCAAAAGGTAAGCAAGTGACACAAACTAGACCTAATTGATGTTCTCACCCTTGAACTTGAATCTTAAGAAATGTGGCCAGTGCTAATCCATCCCATGACTGAGTTCTGCGAGACTTTCCATTAAGTTTTTGCTTAAGTTCACCATGGCTGATTTCTGTCGCTTACAACCAACAACCGTGACCAAAACCGTCATTAATTACGACCTGGGGCTGACAAACATGAGTCTTATTCTTCTTCTTTTGTTTCAAAGAAGGAAAGCTGATGCCATCTGGAACTTGCAAAGTCCCCTCAGCACTTTGTGGAAGGAGTAGAGTCTCGGGCGCCAGGGCCACAGGACCGTGGGACATTAGAGACAGGAACTGCCTGACAGACAGCAAATGTGCCAAGCGAACACTTTCAGGGAAACGAGGGCTGCCTGAACGCTATTGATTCCGGGCCCACTAATGGTTCAGGCGGGGAGGCTGGCGTGACAGCTCTGCCTTGCTCAGGCCCGTAACATGCTGCCAAGGCAGGCCTAGTTTCTGGTGTCAGCGGGGAAATGGGAGACTATTAAGGAAGCGCCTTATCAGGAACAGAGCTCAGTGTCACTGGGGAGACGGTGGCAATTAGCATGATGGAAGCCATGAAGCGCCCCCGCCCCTGGCTAGGCGCAGAAGAAATTAGTAGGAGGCCTCTTAACTGACAGGTCAGCACGGGCCCCGGCAAACGCTGGTGCTGCCTCTCCTCTGACTGGGAAGATCCCCTCTCCTTCCCAGTCATCGCCTGATCTGCTCTCCACACACGTTTGCCGGTGTCTGCCCATCCGCTTCGCCTCTGCCCCAGTTGCAAAAGCAATAAAAACCTCTCTCATCTGAGTGGTGCTCTCGCACTTCTTACGTCAGGCAGACGGTGTGGCTAAGGGCAGGAGCTTTGGAGACTAGAGTGTCTGGGACAAATGGGTGAAAAAGACAGCCATCGTCTTTACCTTCTGGCGCTCTCAATCTGGAGGAAGCTTTGTGTGAATGTGTGAGGAACCTTATTCTGAAGAAACTCTCATGCATTGCTTCTCTCCCCTCCTGTCCCAAGCACACATGATGGAAAGGAAACAGATACAGCCTGCACACTGGGAGAACCATTTCCTGCCCTCCATGAATTTACCGTGTGACCTTGGAAAAATCTCTTTGCCTCTCTGAGCTTCTGTTTCCTCAACTATAAAGTGATGCAGTCACTAGATGTTCTCAGAGTCAGTCTAGGTCCTCCAAGAGGCAGACGCCAAGGCTAGTGTCTCCCAGGAGCAAGCCTGCTTTAGTATCTCTGCTGCACTCTGTCGTCTGGGAGCAGCTCCGGGCAGGCCTGGCCTTGGAGCAAACACGGGGATGAATTTTGGAGCCTGCAGCTAGGGCCTCCTGTAACTGGAGGCCTGCGAGGTGCCTTCTTTTGGCCACAGTAACTTCTAAGCACCCTGAATACTCTGCGTGCCCGCATACCCGTGGCACCGGGGAGGCCCAGCAGGCTGAACTCCTGACCAGCCCCTGCGTGGCAGCTGCTCCCGGACACTCCCTGATGGCAGAGTTGGCAGGATGTTTATGTTCATTTGACACTTGGGGATCAAATGCTTCCTGTCTCTCCTATTTCGGGCCTTGCTTTGGTCTTTAGAGAAGGGAAGTTGGGGGCTTTAGTTTCCCTGCTGTTGTCTTTGTTTGAAGTGAAGCCGAACAAAAGAGGCCCTCCCCTGATTGTGTCTGTCCTGCCCTTCCTGGAGTCCCCCAGGCCGGCAGCAGCTCAGCCTCGCGGACCCTCCATGCAGGTGTCTACACGTAGGAAGCAGCGTGGTGCTGGCCTTTGACTTCTAGACGGGTCTGGGCTGAGGAAAACCTGGATTTGAAATGTTCTATCCCAGCACTTCCCAGCTGCGTGACCCTGAGCAGATGAGCCCCTTGGGGAGCCTCGACTTCCTCGCCTACAAAATGGGGATAGTAATACCTACCTGGTCGAGTCATTGTGAGGATTAAGTAAGATAAGGCACAGAGAGTCTTCAGCACAGCCAGGCTCAGGGTCTGTGCTCAATAACCGGTGCTTATTAATGGTGGCACTTATGATACGACACACCCGCTGTCAGTCTCACCATTATTACCATCCATATTATCTCGGGTGCAAGACACCGAGGTCGTGGAAATTTCTCCTGCACTCAGGAAGCGTGCAGACTAGAAGAAGAACACAGGGAAAGCCACACTGAGATTAGCTGCTAGGGTGGGGGGAATGGCTTGGAGAAGTCTGTCTCAGTCGGGTCTGTCTCATCCATTTCTCGGCTTTGCAGGACTTCCCTCTCCTGTCTGCACATCTGGTCTAAGACCCCAAACACCATAATGCGTAGAGATGGTGCTCCACGCACGACGAGAGCACATTCTGGGTGCTGAAAGATCTGGAAAGAAAAGTGCTGGCTGGAAGCGGTGATAGGCAAAGCAGGAGGAAGAGTTGGGTCGTCAAGCCCAGGTGACAAAGGGCCTTGCAGACCACACTGAGCAACTGGACTTGATCCTGAAAGCAGTAGGGGTGCTTTCGATGGGTTTCAAGTAGGAGAGTGTTGTAATTGGATTTGTCTGATGGCTTCAGAACCATTTACCCAGGTTAGCCCCTTTCCCCGGGGAAAGCCTGTCCCCTGGAGAGGAAAATGGGAAGAGAAAGGACTGGAACTGCCCCTGCCCCTTAAAAGCACTGCCTGCTCAAACTTTCCCTGACCTGTCGCGTCTGAACAAAGGCCCCACGGCGGGCTGGAGAGGGGCCTTGATTACTCACAATTCCCTTCCCGAGAGGACAGGCGCTGATGTGTTTTCTCTTGATAACATTGGCTCCTTTCTAGCAATAGGACTTCCTGTCTGATCGGAGAGCAATTACTGCACCTCCAAGGAGAAAACGCTCTAAACAAATCCAGTTTTAGCCCTCTGATAACGGAGGCATTTGCTCACTCATCAACAAGCAGCCCCAAGTTTAAGGGAGAGTGGACACTTAGGACCAGAATGATGTTTCTAGGTCTGTTTGGTAAAAGATTCTGTGGCCAAAGGAGACTTTTCCCCGGGGAGTCTGGGTTCCCCTCTCCCCGCTTGGGCCTGGAGCTCCTGGCTCTCCTGATTCCCCAACCATCAACCCCGCAGCGTCCGGGGCCAGGGGGCACCGGGGGCTGTGAACATCAACCCCAATGTTTGGTCTGCTTGGGGCAAGTCTTACTGCTCAGGTCAAACTTGGTGCCCCTTGGTCTGTATATATGAGGGGGTCGTGAGGAAATCCGCACAAAGATAAATTGTCACCCAACAGCCAAAGGTAAAAGCTGCTTTTTACCCCCATTGGGAAATTTGAAAATGGAATTTATCACCCCCAAATAAACATCCCTTGCAGAGACCGTTAGTTGTCATAACTGTCTCCTTTCCAGTATTGGCTGGAACATCCCTCACTCCTTGCTTGCTACGTTAAGACTGAGAAAAGGATAAAAAGGAGTCATGATATTAGCTAATGCTTACCTGGTGCTTGCAATGTGCTGGGCACCGTTCTAAGCACTTTCCATATACTAAATCGTGCAGTCCTCCCAATGACGGTATTATTATTCCCACTTTTTAATGAGACAACTGGGCACAGAGGAGGTAAGAAACTTGCCCAGAGGTCACACAGTACATGGCACAGCCAGACTCCAGACCCAGGCAGTCCTGGCTGCAGATTCTGCACTTGTAACCAGCGTACCAGCTACCTCTCAAAACCATCATGCCCTCCCCTAATCCGCAGCTCCTCCGGGGTCTGACCCTGGCTCCATCCTTACCTCTTCCAGGAGGTTTTCCTGAGCCTACAAGTTCCTAGCAGGTGGGAATAGTAATCTTACTCATCTCTGCCTCCTTGGCACTTAGCTCCTAATTGATGCTCAAAATATTTGCTGAATAAATATGATTTATGGAGCATTGACCAGAGACTCTTCATGTCCTAAGGCTGCAGTCCCCAAACCCCAGGCCACAGATCAGTACTGGTCCATAGCCTATTAGGGACCAGGCCACAGAGCTCTGCCGCCACCCACCCCTGACCCAGGTCCATGGAAGAATCGTCTTCCATGAAACTTAGGAGCTGGGGCAGCTGCACAGCAGGAGTTGAGCCGTGGGCATGCAAGCAAAGTCTCGTCACTGTTTACAGCCGCTCCCCATCGCTCACATCACCGCCCGCGCCCTGCCTCCCCCACAACCTCCTTCCATGGAAAAATTGGCTCCCATGAAACCCGTCCCTGGTGCCAAAAAGGTTGGAGTTCACTTCCCTAAGGGCTTTTGTACCCTGCCAGCACTCTCTGTGCTGTGATCACTCGTCATGTGCTCATGACCGTTCTCACAAGTGAAAACTTTGTATCCTGGGGTGGACTGTAAGATCCTCTGGGCTGCCTCGGCAGGAAGCTTAGTCCAAAATAGGTGTCAGTCAGTGTCCTTATCTGGCATTTTAGCTACTCTCCTTTATACTGGGCATGGTAGGCAAAATAATGGCTCCCTCAAAATGTCCACATCCCAATCCCCAGAACCCGCGGGTGTGCTATTTTGCACACAGCAAAGGGGATTAAGTTTGCAGGTAGAATCAAGGCTGCTGATCAGCTGACCTTGAGATGGGGAGATTCTCCTGCGTCATCCAGGTGGCCCAGCATAATCACAAGGGTCCTTATATAAGCAAAAGTCTGAGTCTAATGAAGATGTTACACTGCTCACTTTGAAGCTGGAAGAAGGGGCAAAAAGGTGGCTCCCAAAAATTGTCCATATTCCAACCTCCAGAACCCGCGGCTACGCTGTGTTACACAACAGCACGGGCCAAAGGATTCAAGTGGACTGATCCTCTCACCTGGGTTTCAGCCCCATGAGACCCACTTCAGGCATCTAACTTCCAGAAATGTCAGATAATAAATTTGTGTTGTTTTGAGCCACTGAGTTTGTGGTCATTTGGTTCAGCAGCCTAAGAAATTAATACACTGGCACTGGGTCTAGAGATGAACCAAATAAACATGGTCTTTGCCTTTAAAGAGCTGGCTGAATATCCCCAATGTCTGGGGACTCTGGGTCTAGCAGACAGTTCCTAAAACGCATTAGGTCCCGGAAGCATTTCCGGGGCAACGGGAGATCTGCCCCTCTGGCGCTGAGAGCTTGTTGGTGGCACTCGGTGCTCTCTTTGGCCTGACCGGTCCTTCCACGATTCTTCACCAAGTATTTTCTATGTGCTAGTGACTATGCTGAGTGATTTGCATACATGTCTATTAATAGCTTCATCCTGACCACAGTGCTCTGAGATAGGTATTTTTATTCCCCTTTACCAGACGAAGAAATTGAGGGTCTGAGAGGAAAAGTGACTTTCCTAAGAGCACACAACTAGCAAGTGGCAGGTGTGAACCCAGGACACCTGACTCTGAGCTCGCACACGCTGCCAACCGCTCTGCTTCGGTTCCATCCTCTGCAGGGCAGGGCACAAGGCAGGCCAGCTCCACCCCACCCCACCCCACCCCTGCTCACATCCGAAGGCAGCTGCGGGGCCCACTCATGGGTTCCAGTAATAGGGCGGAGGCCCCTGTCTGGGCAAATGCTGTTCCACCCATGAGCACAGAGGGGTGTTTTTCTCACAGAGGCCTGGCCAAGGCTGAGCTAAGCATGATTCAGGACAGCTCACGAGGGCCTGTTCTGGATAAACCCCCTGGGCAGAGTGGGTATGGAAGCACCCAGCAGCATTGGAGAGTGTGTGCCAAGAGCACAGCGAGAGAGAGGAGTTCCCGGGGAGCTCAGCCCAGGGAGTGGCCCCTGAGGGAACCGGGACTGGGAGCGGGCTGTCCCTCAGGCCTTCACACTAAGCCAGCCGCACCCCTCCCCAGCCTTCACCTCTAAGACGGCC
Source organism: Indri indri (assembly GCA_004363605.1). Classification (NCBI taxonomy): domain Eukaryota; kingdom Metazoa; phylum Chordata; class Mammalia; order Primates; family Indriidae; genus Indri; species Indri indri. The sequence goes on from RJWJ010027308.1 coordinate 19,774, forward strand.
TGTGTTCCCACCAAGTGAAGGCACCTTGGTCCGGCCCTCAGGGGACCGCTGCTTTGGGGTGGAAGGAGCAGTAATGAACCGCAACAGCAACAACAGCAATAATAACAGTAATAGCTACTATGTATTAACTGCTGACAAATGTGATCCCATTTAATCCTCACAACAAGCATTTGGGTTAGATGCTCTTATCATCCCCGCTTTACAAATGGGGAAACTGAGGCTCAAAGAATGGACTTCCCAAAGTCACTCAGCCAGTAAACATAAAGCCTGGTCTCCCCAGTTCCAAATCACATGCCGTCGTAGGAGTTGGGGACATACTTTGTATTGAAATCATTAACCAGGCTGCTTGTCATCATTACCTAAAAAAGAAATGGGGGGCGGGAGTGGTCTCTGGCCTGTTAGCATTTCTCCAGTGGTGCCCTGTTTGGGAACCTCGCCGTGGGACTCGGGACTCTCTGGCCAGCAAAGGGTGCGTGTGTCTGTGGGGCGAGCCACACTATCGCGCTGAAGTGGAGTGAAGAGGAAGTGACTCAATCATCAAAGCCCTGGTCTTCCTCGGGGAACTGTCCCTAATCACAATTATCCCGCTACAATAATACCGTTTCAGAGAAACTGTGAGCCGGGGCACTGTGTAGCCATGTAAACTGCTTCCTGTATCTGCCAAACCCAACAGCATTCGGCAATTAATAGAATCCAGCCAGGCCTCCTGCGCCGATAAGGCCAGAGCCACGCCGCTGCCGGCCTTGTTGTTCTAATGACGAATAGCCCTCCGCTGCAAAGCCACTTCTCCCTGCCCTGCCAGCGCGGGGGCCACAGTGGCCTGGGCTCCCAGGAGGCCAAGGAGGGCCATGCGCATTCTGCTTGGTTTTGAAATTTCATTGAGATGAAAATTATTTTCATTCTCCTGCTAAATGAGTCATGACTCTGTGGGCCACCCCTGGAATCTTGGTGGAGAATCAATAATTTGGATTAAGCAGGACCCCTGCAGCCGAAAACGGAGACCCCCAAACAAGTAGGCACTTCAGGAGGTGGCTGAAGGGAGCAAGGAGTTAGAAAAAGTTGAAACAGGCCGGGCTCAGGGGCTCACGCCTGTAATCCTAGCACTCTGGGAGGCTGAGGCGGGAGGATCGCTTGAGCTCAGGAGTTCGAGACCAGCCTGAGCAAGAGTGAGAACCCATTTCTACTAAAAAAATAGAAAAAAAATTAGCCAAGCAACTAAAAATAGAAAAAATTAGCCAGGTGTAGTGGCACATGCCGAATAGTGCTGGCTACTCGGGAGGCTGAGGCAGGAGGATCCCTTGAGCCCAGGAGTTTGAGGCTGCTGTGAGCTAGGCTGACGCCACGGCACTCTAGCCTGGGCAATAGAGCTGGACTCTGTCTCAAAAAAATTAAAAAAAGACAGAGTTAATACAATGTGACCTCTAGATCATACCAGGATTCAGAGATATTCAAGAGCCTCAGATCCTTATAATAAACTGCTTTGCAAGGCGTAGAGAAATTGCTGAGACAATGACCTGGGCCCACATCAATTCTTTGCAGTCCTCTGGGTGCTGTTGGGAGGCAACGTTTCACAGTTCCAGGGCCTCCCGGAATGCCCAGAGTGAATGTAGTTTGACAGACGACAGTGGCCTAGCGGCCCAGCCTGGCTCTGCTACCGAAGCTCAGGGTCAAACAGGGTGGAAGCATGTTAAAACACTGCTCTTCCCACTGTTCTATTTTCATTTTGGTGACCGGTGCCCTCGTTTCTTGCTACTGGGTGGGGCATACCTACTTTCTTGCTAAGGGTCCAGTGTCTACATTCTCTGGGGGAAAAGTCGACTAATTAGTTTGACTCATTTTGGACCCTTAAGCCAAATTCTCAAGAAGGTGAAGGCTGGTCAAACTGAAGGAGGTGTGATGCTGGCCCTCCTCTCAGGGGAGTGACTTCAGAGCTCGCTCCTTGCCCCCACCCAAGGACAATGCAAATGAAGGCAAAGGGATTTTTGCCTGAGCAAGGCCAGAAGGACCTTTGGGGAGAAGGGAGTGGCCCAGAGGATGTGGGTGTTTTAAAATTGGCTCTCACTTGGCTGGAAGACTCCCTTTCAAGGTGATTTGCAAATTGTACTCAAGCGTGGTCATTTCCTCTGATTTAGGCCTTTTGTATTGTTAGTTGCTGTTCTGTGTTGGGGCTCATTCTGATGAATTTTCTTGTTGGAAATCTCTTTTTTAAGCTCTGATAGTTTTTATGCTCTAATAGGCGGGATTGGGGAGGTAGAGTGGAAACAGAAGTGCAGAAAGTGCCATAGCATAATGGGCAGCAGTTTGGCTGTTAGGATCAGAGACTCAGCCCTGCACTTCCTAGCTGTGCAACCTTGCACAAGTGAGTTACTCACCTCTCTGAGTCTCAGTCTCCTTGTCTATATCATGGTGACAATTATAGGGCTCACTGCTCAGGATGGTTGTGCTTGAGGCATGTAAATGTTCAGTACTCACATTTTGAGCTACTCGTGGCTTTTACCTTTATGTTGCGCTCGAGT